>ML663567.1:13704736-13979053 GCA_007570785.1 Antilocapra americana | reverse complement strand
CTGCATTGTTTACAATAGCCAGGACATGGAAGCAATCTAGATGCCCATCAACTGACGAATGGATAAGAAAGCTGTGGTACATATACACAATGGAATATTACTCAGCATTAAAAAAAAATTCATTTGAAGCAATTCTACTCAGATGGACGAAACTGGAGCCCATTATCCAGAGTGAAGTAAGCCAGAAGCAAAAACAACAATACAGTATATTAACACATATATATGGAATTTAGAAAGACGGTAACGAGAACCCAACATGCGAGACAGCAAAAGGAACGCAGATGTATAGAATAGACTCGTGGACTTTGTGGATGAGGGTAATGGTGGGATGATATGGGAGAAGGGCATTGAAACAAGTCAATTATCATATGTCTAATCAATCGCCAGTCCAGGATTGATGCTCGGGGCTGGTGCAGCGAGATTTCCCGGGGGGGGGGGGGGGGCAGGGGGGGGGAAGGTTCTGGAGGGGAAGCATATGTAAACCCATGGGATATCATGACATTGTATGGCAAAAACAATAAAAAAAAAAAGAAGTATTTGGTGTAAAGTTTGGGGTAAATGCTGTCAGAAAATGTCAATATAAGAGTCGCTAATATGTGAATGATAACTAAAGGCATATGAAGGATGAATTACGGATGCCCTAGCGAGAGCGTGCAAGCTCTGGGAGATAGTGAAGGACAGGGAAGCCTGGCATGCTGCTGTCCACGGGGTCGTAAACAGTCAGACACGACTGAACGGTTGAACGACAAGGGAGTGGGCAGTGGACAGAGTGAAGGTATTATGTTGTAGTGCTGAAATACACCCACATTTAAAGGGTAGTTGGAAGACGGAAACAGAGTAAGATACTAAACAGGAGAATTTGAAAGCAGGAGAGTATATTGTCATAGAAGTCAAAGGAGAAAAGTATTTTGAGGAGAAAACATTCCAAAGGAAAGCAGTCAGATTTAGTGGGGCTAGTTAGTGCATCACGTGAGTGAATACTCTGTGCAGTTGTTTTTCCTCTATGCATATTTTATTTTCTGTTTCTCTCTGCCAAGGAGTGTACTTCATGTGTCACTCACAGGGACCAGAGTGTACAAAAATCAAGGAAAGAAGATTATTATTCTTGATAAAAGCCAAGGACGATAGCTTCCGTATATTTCAAAGTAGACACTTGCTTATTTTTTCCTTGGCTAAATAACTATGTGAAAGTGAAAGTCTCTCAGTCCTGTCCGACTCTTTGTGATCCCATGGACTATCCATGGAATTCTCAAGGCCAGAATACTGGAGTGGGTAGCCTTTCCCTTCTCCAGGGGATCTTCCCAACCCAGGGATCAAACCCAGGGCTTCCGCATTGCAGGCAGATTCTTTACCAACTGAGCTATCAGAGAAGCCCAGTGACTACCTAGTGCCTAAGATAAAATGCGCAAGAAAAGGCAGAAAAGGGGAGTTCTCTGGTGGTCCAGTGGTTAGTAAAGAACCTGCCTGCAGTGCAGGAGACCTATGAGATGCAGGTGCCATCCCTGGGTCTGGAAGATACTCTGGAGGAGGGCATGGCAACCCACCCCCAGTATTCTTGCCTGGAGAATCCTAGGGACCGAGGAGTCTGATAGGCTACAGTCCATAGGATCGCAAAGAATGGGACACAACTGAAGTGACTAAGCATTCACCAATGATTACTACTTAGTGCTTTCACTGCGGTGGCCCAGCTTCCATCCCCAGTCAGAAAACTGAAGTCCCTTGCAAACCATGCAGCATGGCTGAAAAAAAAAAAAAAGCAGAAAGTTTGAAAATGAAAATTTAATAACTTTAATTATTATTATTTAAAGTCAACAGTCATTGCAAACAAATAGAAAAATATCAATATTTAATTCATAACCAAATAAAACAAATATCACAAATTTTAAATTTTTTAAAGAAAATTTTATAAAGAGTTGGAACCATCTGGATAGCTGATGGAGTATAAGAATGATTCACTGGAGGCCAATTGCCTCTTGTAACTTGTGGTGCCTTTGAGAGAGAATATTGATTTAAATACACATTGGCCTGTATGATGTGTTATCACAATTCAACAAGATATTTTGGAGATGGTTTTATTCCTAATCATTTTAATTAAAGAATAATTTCTGAAATATTTTCATTTTCATACATGATGCCTGTTTTGGAAGGTATTTGTAACCTAATTTTGCAAACCTGCTTAGAATGTGGAGTAGCAAATTATTTATACTTGCCTCAATAATTCTGATATGACTAAGCATAAGAATAATAGAAAATTTACACCAATGGACATTTATATTACTAATTAATTTGCATAACAACCTGAACACTGATGATTAAATGTTATTTATGCTTCTGGAGTGAAAAGGTTGAGGGGCTCATTGAGGATATAATAATGAGCTCACTAGTTATTATTTGGCTTATAGAACATTTAATTCTATCACCTAAAAATGGAGCACTGGTGTTACTCTACTCCTCTCCAAGAACATAATATGAAATAATGTGTTATCATCAATAAATGCAGATGAATTGGGCAAGGGTTAGCAGGGCAGTTCCTTATAGTTTCTTTGCAGAGTCAGCCTGTTTCATTATTGACTGTTAAAAAATTGATGTCCTGGTTTAACAGGCTGACCAAGCACTTTATGTCTTCTGGATTACTTTAAAGAGGCGAGGGAAGCATAGCAGAAGGTTAGGGCCATCAGTTGTTGGCAAAAAGCAGAGTATATAGCAGCAAGCTAAATGGAGTGACTGTAAGATAAAGACTATTAGAGACTTACAGTTTATCAGGAGGTTAATGGGACAAAGAAGAAAATAAATCACTAGCACAGAAGAGGCGACTAGAGGAGGATATTAAAGTAAGGAAAGTGCAAATAAAATGAAAAACAAAGAAACAGGGAAAATGTTATCCTACTTACCTGAAGATAGAGATTTACAAATTTACAAAAACCTACTGGAATTGATGAAATTACCGTTTCTGCACATGAACTCATGATTTGTTCATATAGTTCATATTAGAGCAACATGTAGAAGTAGAAGTGAAATAATTCTGAGTGTTTGAAAGATTTACAGTTTTAATGAAATGAAAATGGTTTGGGGGAAGGGGTTTTTGAATATTCTATTAGTTTATAGTTTTGTCTTATCATGCACAGAAATGTGAATTATCACTAATATTAGTTATTATTTTCCATTTCACAGATTTCTAAATTGCTTTCATTAAACTGACATTGCAGATATATCAGTAACATTTTCCCACAAAATCTGCTTCCCTAGTGGCTCAGGTGGGAAAGAATCCACCTGCAATGTAGGAAATCTTGATTAGATCCCTGGGTGGGGAAAATCCCCTAGAGAAGGACATGCCAACCCACTCCAGTATTCTTGCCTGGAGAATTTCATGAACAGATGAGCCTGGGGGGCTACAGTCCTTGGGATCACAAAGAGTTGGACATGACTGGGCGACTGACACACTTTCACAAGATCTAGTTGGAATCTCTTTAAATGAATGAGCTGGCTGTCATCTTAACTTTAAATGATACTAACATCGGGTCAATATCTAAGGATGAGAATGCACTTGCATTAAGGACAACTAACAATAAAAGAAAACATCTAATAAATCACAATCTTCTTTGATGCATTTTAGAATAAAGCTTAATGCTTTAGTTTCTTTTCAGTCAGAAAGAACAGTATCATGTAATTTTTAATTTTTATTTGTAATTTTCTCTTGCAAACTATTTTAAAGTGACCTTCAGCACTTATCCAAGTAACCTCACTACCAGCTTACTAAAACTTAATTTCTACCTCACTAGCTAAGTAACCTCACTACCTCACTAAAGCTTAATTTCTCTGAAACTTCTCAAATTCTATTAAACTAAATGAACATTTCTATTATGGCAGTAAACTTTAAAAACTACTCCATAGAAAATCTAGCATAATTGGCAACTTTGATTTTTATTGATTACTACATCTCCCATGAAACATCAAATATATCATTTCTTTTTTTAAATCAAATTACAGTTGATTTACAATGTTGAGTCAATCTCTGCTATAAAGCAAAGTGACTCAGTTTTACACATATATACATTCTTTTTAATACTCTTTACCATTTTGTTTTATCCCACGAGATTGGACATAGTTCCCTGTATTAATACGGTAAGACCTTATTTTTCCATTCTAAATGTAAAAATTTGCTTTTAGAAAAACAAAAGTTTTGCCATATTCCCAGTCCACCTCTACCCCTCTCTTCTCTCCTTGGCAACCATAAGTCTGATCTCTATATTTGTGAGTTTCTGTTTCGAGTTAGGTTCATTTATGCCATATCTTAGATTCCACATTTAAGTGATATCATAAAGTATTTGTCTTTCTCTGACTTACTTCACTTAGTATGATAATCTTTGATTGCATCCATGTTGCTATAAATGGCATTAAAAGTGAAAGTGAAAGTTGCTCAGTCGTGTCTGACTCTTTGTGACCCCATAGATAGCCTACCAGGCTCCTCTGTCCATGGGATTCTCCAGGCAAGAATACTGGAGTGGGTTGTCATTTCCTTCTCCAGGGGATCTTCCTGACCCAGGGATCAAACCCAGGTCTCTCTCATTGTAGGCAGGTGCTTTACCATCTGAGCCATGAGGGAAGTCATAAATGGCATAACTGTGCTTTATTGTGGCTGAGTAGTATTCCATTGTATATAAGTTCCACACCTTCTTTATCCATTCATCTGTCAATGAATGTTTAGAGTGTTTCCATGTTTTGGCTATTGAGAATATTGCTGCTATGAACATAAGGGTGCAGGTATCTTTTTGAATTATAGTTTTCTCCAGGATATGCCAATGAGTGTGATTGCTGGATCACATGGCAATTCTATTTTTGGTTTCCTGAGGAACCTCCATACTGTTTTCCACAGTGGTTACACCAATATACATCCTCGCCACAGTGTAGGAGGGGATCCCTTCTCTTTACACCCTTTCCAGCATTTCTTATTTGTTCAAGTATATTATTTCTGTTCCTTGCTTTAGAAATTAGTCCAGGAGATATACAAAAATTTGAAATAATGATCCAACAGGGAAAAAAGGAAAAGAAAGAAATTGGCAGACTGAGTGGGACAGCATAGGTCAAGGACAGGGAAAAGTCTTGGGCATTCCTTTTACTGGCTGTGTGATTCAACTCTCTAGTTTCTTCTTGTGGAAGTATAATGTATTAGTACTTAATTCATGGAGTTGTGAAGGTTTGATAAAGTGATATATGTAAAGTACATAGAGCAGAACTCTGTATATAAATGCACATATGTATACATATAATTGGATTTCCCAGGTGACACTTGCCAGTGCAGGAGAGCTAAGAGACACAGGTTTAGTGGCACTTTCCAAAGAGCCTGCCTGCCAACAAGGAGACCTAAGAGTTGCAGGTTCGATCCCTGGGTCAGGAAAATCCCCTGCAGGAGGGCATGAAAACTCATTTCAGTGCTCTTGCCTGGAGAATTCCATGGACAGGAGCCTGGCAGGTGAGAGTTCACAGAGTCACAAAGAGTTGGACATGACTGAAGCAACCTAGCAAGCAAGCATTTATGACCTCTTAAAAAACCATATTCTTTTTTAATCTTCTATTCAGCATACACATTAATGATGTTACATGACCAAGTAGGCTATCTGAAACATTCCATTGTTTTAAATGTTGTCAGCAAGTTTGATAAAAATAAAAAATACAGCAGTTCCTCTTTTCTCTACTGAAGTAGACATATTTGTTAGTTTCTGCTTATTTCTATGTTGGTATATAAATAAAATGTAGTCTAAGCCTTAATTCCTTTTGTTTCTATATAATTTATTTCAATTCATCTTTAAAAGAAGTATTATTTCAAAAGAAGTAATTATTTATTATTATTTCAAAATATTATTTGAAATGCCTCTAATTTATGCTACAATATTTATCATAATATAGTGTAGGGACTTCTGTGGAGACCACTGGTTAACACTCCATGCTTCCAAAGCAAGAGGCATGGGTTCCAACCCTGATTGGGAGCTATATGATGTGTAGTATGGCCAAGAAGCTTTTAAAAACGTAAAACATGCAAATCACATGGTAGAAAAAATTTCTCCAGCTCAACTGAAGATTCTTCCTTGTATATTCCTTGGCATGTTAATCCATCATAGACATGAAGGAAGCTGGTGCCAGTCTTGTTGACAGGGAAGTGCTTGCTTCTGGAAATAGATGGTCCAAGATTTCCTTATGATAAATTCTTTAACCTCCCCTCTCTCTTCTTGATTCTTTCTTTGTCTGCCTACCTCCTTTTCACACACACACACATACACTTATTATACATTATACATTTCAATTATGCACCCACACACATGCATGTCTGGCCAAACAAAAAGGTATTTTGATCAAATAATTTATAACACAGTGAGACACTGTAGAGAACCATACAATTAGAAAACACAACTTGGGAAATATTGGGGCCTATTATTTTTATTTATTACTAACCATGTGCTCACTTTCCCTGATTATGAATAAATTTCTTTTTAGAAACTAGATTATTATATTTAAACATTTATGAATACTGGTCCCATACTTGTATCTACTTAAAAGAAAATCCACTCTTCAATGTCATAGACTTACCAGGCTACACCCACATTTGAAAAATAATCTTTGTTGCTTTATACTTACTCAAATATTTCTCTACAGGTTAGAGATTAAAGTAGTGGTGATGATAAGGATGATAATAATTTATTTCTTCTCTCTTTTCACCTTTTCACTCTCTCCAAGAGCCATATAGGACTTCTTGAATATCTTCTATTCTTCTATAGTTTTGTTGTTGTTGTTGTTGTTGTTGTTTTACTTCCAGGCCTTCTCATAATCTGCTCATTTTACCATTCTCTCCTCACCCCTGTGTTACCAGAACTTCCTTCCTAATATCTATCCTTCTGTTCTTTAGTTGATCTTGTTCCCTCAATGATGAATGTAATGCCTCTTTCATATGCCCCAACAGAACATTATATCTTTTTAATCTTAGCATTTGCATGTGTCCCTGCTGAGTTGCTACATTGTCTCCTACTTTTTGCAACCCTGTGAACTGTAGCCCCAACGTCTCCTCTGTCCATGGGATTCTCCAAGCAAGAATATTGAAGTGAGTAGCCATTTCCTCCTCCATGGGATCTTCCTGACCCAGGGATTGAACCCACGTTTCCTCCACTTGATACTGATAAACTTACTTCTCTGTCTCCCTAACCAGATTGTGAATTCCATGAGGACAGGAGTGTGTGTTGCTTTCCAAGTGCCTAGCCTAAAGCTTGGTACATAGTTTTGAGATCAGTGCATATTTATTGAATGACTGTTTAAAATTTTAGAACTTGCCCTTAATGAACAGTGATATTTTAATATGTTACTCTATACTTCTTATATTTTGTGTTAGGCTTTCCATTTTGGAGAACATTTTCAACTTTTATTATTGCCCTATTACACCTAACAAACATGGTCATCAGCCTATATTTTGATGAAAGTTTTATGCCCTCTTGAATTCCTGATGCAATTTTTATTTCATTTCTTATTATGCATACCTCAAATGAAAATCCTCAGAGGGTATTCCAATATGCATTTAGAAAAACTTGTGATAATTCTGGGTTTGCAAATTGTTGTATCACTCTTTTCAAATGGGTGGCTGGTTCCCAGGCATTTTTTGAAAGCTATAATTGAATATAAGAACTCTCCTGGTAGATCTGATGTTTAGTAAAGAACCCGCCTGCAATGCAGGATACCCCGGTTCAATTCCTGGATTGGGAAGATCTGATGAAGAAGGAATAGGCTACCCACTCCAGTATTTCTGGGCTTCCCTGGTGGTTCAGCTGGTAAAGAATCCCACTGTAATGTGGGAGCCCTGAATTTTATCCCCAGGTTGGAAAGATTCCCTGGAAAAAGGCATATCTACCCCCTCCAGTATTCTGGTCTGGAGAATTCCATGGAATAAACAGTTCGTGCCTCCTGAGAAATCTGTATGCAGGTTAAGAAACAACAGTTAGAACTGGACATGGAACAACATACTGGTTCCAAATTGGGAAAGGAGTACACCAAGGCTGTATATTGTCACCATGTTTATTTAACTTATACACAGAGTAGATCACGTGAAATGCTGGGCTGGATGAAGCATAAGCTGGAACCAAAATTGCTGGGAGAAATATCAATAATCTCAGATATGCAGATGACTCCTCCCTTATGGAGAAAGTGAAGAGGAACTAAAGAGCCTCTTGATGAAAGTGAAAGAGGAAATTGAAAAAGCTGGCTGAAAACTCAACATTCAGAAAACGAAGATCATGGCATCCGGTCTCATCACTTCATGGCAGATAGATGGGGAAACAAGGAAAACAGTGACAAACTTTATTTTCTTGGGCTCCAAAATCACTGCAGATGGTGGCTGCAACCATGAAATTAAAAAATGCTTACTCTTTGAAAGAAAAGCTATGACTAACCTAGACAGCATATTAAAAAAGCAGAGACTTTACTTTGCTGATAAAGATCCATCTAGTCAAAGCTATGGTTTTTCCAGTAGTCATGTATGGATGTGAGAGCTGGACTATAAAGAAAGCTGAGCACTAAAGAATTGATGCTTTTGAACTGTAGTGTTGGAGAAGACTCTTCAGAGTCCCCTGGACTGTAAGGAGATCTAGCCAATCAATCCTAAAGGAAATAAGTCCTGAATACTCACTGGAAGGACTGATGCTAAAGCTGAAGCTCCAATACTTTGGACACCTGATGCAAAGAACTGAGTCATTGGAAAAGACCCTGATGCTGGCAAGATTGATGGCATCACCGCCTTGATGGACACAAGTTTGAGCAAGCTCTGGGCGTTGGTGATAGACAGGGGAGCCTGGTGTGCTGCAGTCCATGTATAGCAAAGAGTCGACAGGACTGAGTGACTAAACTGAACTGATAATTGAATATTCCTGTAAATGTATTTTAGGTGCTTTAGAATAAACTCAGAAGAAGGTATTTATTATAGTTTGTATAAGGTACCTAAAATAATGTAAAATTCCTAGAACTGAATTAAATGGGTCTTAAAGCAGCAGAAACATCAGTTTCATAGTCAATTGGAAATTAAGTATGTGTCACCTTGGCAAAATCACCTGTTTCTATACATTAAGAAACAAAGTTACCTAAGCAGAAGGAAGAAAATGGAGTGATGAACTACATGAAAAGTTCTCGATTATAAGAAATACACAGGAGGAAAAAAAAAATTTTAAGGATAAAGGACCAGATTCTGTTCATCTCAGAAATTTTGCCAGTGAGGAAAATCAGTGTAAGGGAGATTAAATCATTTGCTCTAAATCACAAAGCTATTTACTTAATGAAACAGGTGGGAAAATACTATTTTTTTTAAATTTAGAGTTGTAACTCGATTTTCATTATTCACACATTATTGTGCTTCCAAATTATGATTATATTGTTGACAATAATTCATCTTCACTAAATAAATACACTTAGTTTAATCTGAATATTTACAGACAAAATAAGATTGGGATATCCTCATTACTTAAAGATCTAAATGTAATTTGTGTCAAATAAGCAAGAAAACTAAATTTGTAAGAAAATCAAGTAGGCTACTACTGCAAAATAATGAATACATTTAGTAGACGCTAATTCCAGAGTACATATATTACACTAAACTCCACATTGTTTGTACTGTACAACTCTACAATACATCAAATAGATGATTCATGAAAACACATTTACATTTATTAACATTTCAAAGTTTAAGCTTAATTTTTCTTTCTATATAATGGAGGCATTAGACTATCTGTCCCTTAAGATTTCATCAGACTTTTAAACATTTTTAACAGTTACATCTGATTTTAAATAATATTGATTTTATAACAAAGCATTAAATGATAGAACAGTTTATAGTAGAATTGTAGAAGAGCTCATTTCTTTCAGCTCTTGTCTCTTTGCCACTGGTCTATACTTCTAGGACTACCTTCACACTGTCAGTTATTTCTTTTCTTTTCAGGCATTTAAAAAAATTTTATTGGAGTATAATTGCTTTAAAATGTTGTGTTAGTTTCTACTATAGAGCAAAGTCAACTAGATATATGTATACATATATCTCCTCTTTTTTGGATTTCCTTCCTATTTAGGTCACCACAGAGCAATGAGTAGAGTTTCTTGTGCTATGTAGTAGGTTCTCCTTAGTTATCTATTTTATACATGATATCAATAGTGTATATATGCCAATCCCAATCTCCTTCATTCCACCCCTTTCCTGCTTGGTATCCATACGTTTGTTCTGATAGAGTTCTAATATTTCAGTAAGATAACAAGAAACACAGAACTCTCAACCAGCCTTTCATTTAAAAAAAAATTACACAACATAAAATAAAATGGTTTCAACACATGAGAACTCTCCCCTTGAGATGCCCATACATCTTAGAAGATAGGAGTTAGGCTTAAGTCCAAAAATAGATGGATTGTTCCAACTCCCCAGGAGGCCAGTGTTTACCCTGCCATCTGAAATCTCTTTGAGTCAACCTGATCATAGCCCTTCTACCTATACTACTGGAGACTGGATTTCTTTTCCAAAGATTTAAAATTTGAGAAATTGAAGAGTAAGGACTACTAGATACAGAGAGGTTTAGTATTGCAGTTCAAGAATACAGACATTAAATGAAAGTCAAAAAAACTGAAAGAAATTTCTCTAAGCTCTCTTGTTCCACCTTACCTAAGAATACAGGCAGCTAGGAGAATCCTCTCCAGAGAGAGCGTTCCTCTAGATTATAATATTTGGGAGCTCCCCAGTGAAAAATTAGCTCCCTCTTTGTTCATTCTGCCTAGAAGCCTACATGTTAAGAATAAGTCCTGCCCATGCACAGTTAACTTCCAATCAATGTGACTTGTCTGTAAAGAACAAAAGGAATTCTACTTCAGGAAATGCAGTTAAGGTGAATTGGCTAGCTTCGCCTCTAAACATGGAGATATTCTTGATTAAGAATATTTGAAGCAATTCTACTCAGATGGACAAAACTGGAGCCCATTATCCAGAGTGAAGTAAGCCAGAAGCAAAAACAACAATACAGTATATTAACACATATATATGGAATTTAGAAAGACAGTAACGAGAACCCAACATGGGAGACAACAAAAGGAACGCAGATGTATAGAATAGACTTGTGGACTTTGTGGATGAGGGTAAGGGTGGGATGAGATGGGAGAAGGGCATTGAAGCATGTTAATTGTCATGTGTCTAATCAATCGCCAGCCCAGGATTGACGCTCGGGACTGGTGCAGCGAGATTTCCCGGGGGGGAGGGAGGAGGGAGGGCGGACCCGGAGGGGAAGCATATGTAAACCCATGGTGATATCATAACAATGTATGGCTAAAACAATAATTAAAAAAATTAAAAAAAAATTTAAAAAAAAAGAATATTTATATTAAACTACACTGTTCTCTTTAACATTTTTATTTTATTAGAAATCAATCAAAATATTAAGCTTCAAATGACAAAGAAAGGAAACAAATTGGTAGCATTAAGTTGGAGCTGATGTCAAATAACACAGATGGATTGGTCCAGCTTCCAACTTTTTTGTGACCTTTTAGGCATGGTGACACTAGTGGTAAAGAACCCGCCTGTCAATGCAGGAGACGTAAGAACCATGGGTACAGTCCCTGGGTCAGGAAGATCCTCTGGAGAAGGAAATGGCAACTCCTTCCAGTATTCTGGCCTGGAGAATTGCATGGACAGAGAAGCCTGGCAGGCTGCAGTCCATGGGGTCACAAAGAGTCAGACATGGCTGAAGCAACTTAGCAGCAGCAGCAGCAGTAGCAGGCATCAATGTGACTTTTAATATATAGCATCACATAAACAATAATCAAGAGTAAAAAATTCCTTCATAATAAAAAATATATAACAGTGAGCCTTATTGATCTAGTATAATGCTATGTTATTATTATTAACATGATTTCTAATCTAAGGATGTACGTAGGGAGTTATTTTCAGCAAATAGTTACGCCGCATTACACTATTTTTCTTCCATGCCAAGAAAAAACTGAGAAATAACATCTATGTATAGACTGTTGTACTAACTGCTAGTCGCTTCTTTTGTTTCTCAACTTTTAGCCTATCTGTTCAATTGTTTTGACAATCTTCCTTATACAAAGCCTAAAGAGAATTAACCAAAGTAGTAGTAAATAATGACAGTGGTGATATAGAGAAAATAATTTTGTGTTTTACCTAGAAAAATGTTCTTAACACAAATAGATAATTTTCAAACCACTAAAGGAGTGTGTTTAGAAATACTAAATTACTAATTTCAAAATAATGTAAGACAATACTCTGAATCATCCATTATCTTTCTTGACATAAACAGCTTATTAAATGGGCTGAACTCAAAGTGTGTAATAAGTGGCTTAATTTTTCTCCAACTGCTGACATCTGAATATCAGATGTGTAATGTCTCTCACATCTCCCCACCTGGGATGACATCTCCAGCACACACCTCATTTTTCCAGAAGTTGAAGGAAGTGTAGTAGGCCAAGAGAGGAAAGGGACAGGTCATTTGTTTGCTTGCTCATGTTGTTGTTTATTCACATTTAACTGTCATGCTGTTATAGGTCTTTCTTGGTTAGCCAAAAAATACTAAAGATGTGGCAATCATCTCAAACCCCACTTGGAGATACACGCATAGGCTATCTAGAGGCCCCTCAAGAGAAACACTAGTACGTTTCATGACATCAACAAGGCACATTCTGGCTACAAGCTTGTCACTTATCCCTATTTTAACTCCTTGGCAAGAAATAAAATCTATGTCCTTTAAACAGTTGAGGTCCATTAATCTTGGCATTGTGCCTACTTTGGAGAAATACTTTCAAGATGACTCAATTCAGCTATCATCCAAAACATCCATGTGCTGGTGGATTCCTACACCTTTGAATGTCAATCCAGAATGCTCCCTAGCTGCCTTCTCTACTCACCTTGTCTTAAAGGGATACTCCAGATGATTCCATATCTTCATAATCATTAAGGCAGAGAGGTCAAATTCATTCTCAATGTTTATGTCTTCCTCAGACTCCAATAAACACATCACCTTCCCAATAACTTTCTAACCATATTCCATTTTTGTGGTACGCTGAGGTATGCTTAAGAGTTTCTAAAACTCAGTCTCCTCTTAATTTGGGTATCCTGATCACGACATAAGATACCCATGAAGCCCCCTTTACCTTACATAACTGTAACATCATGTAAAGCTTGGTATTTTAGAAGACAAATTATCTACATTTATAACATAGAAATTGTTTCCCCATTTTTAATAACTTGTAGTTCAATATGAATTTCATGAGAAATACCTCAGTGTCATTGTAAAATACTTCTGAGATTATTAAAATTACATTTAATTTATACATTATCATGAACAAAATTGGCATAAAATATTGAATCCTTCTATTTGAACATGGCTTCTAATGAACATGGCTTCATTCTTCAATTTGATTCTCATGAGTTTATTTTGGTAGAAATTTACAATTTTTTAAAACACTCTTATACATTTTTATTTAATTATTCAGTATTTTCAGCTACTGATGCCATAGCTTAAAAACTGTTTTATTGTGATAAACTATTCATAACATAAAGATGATCATTTTATCGATTTTTAGGTGTACATTTAGTGGCATTAGGTACATTCACATCATTGTGCAACCATCACCACCATCCACCGCCAGGACTTTTAACTGTTGTTGTGGTTCAATCATTCAGTTGTGTCCAGCTCTTTGTGACCTCATGGACTGCAGCACGCCAGGCTTCCCTGTCCTTCACTATCTCCCAGAGTTTGCTCAAACTCATGTCAGTTGAGTCAGGGATGCCATCCAACCATCTCATCCTCTGTCACCCCATTCTCCTCCTGCCTTCAATCTTTCCCATAATCAGGGTCTTTTCCAATAAGTCAGCTCTTTGGATCATATGACCAAAATATTGAAGCTTCAGCATTAGTATTTCTGATGAATATTCAGGGTCAATTTCATCAGGATGGACTGGTTTGATCTCCTTGCAAGGGACTCTCAAGAGTCTTCTCCAACACCACAATTCAAAACCATCAATTCTTCGGTGTTCAACCTTCTTTATGGTCTCACTCTCACAATCATACATGACTACTGGACAAACGATAGCTTTGACTCAATGGACTTCTGTCAGCAAAGTAATGTCTCTGCTTTTTAGTATGCTGTTTAGGTTTATCATAGCTTTTCTTACAAGGAGCAGAGATCTTTTAATTTCATGGCTGCAATCACATTCTGCAGTGATTCTCGAGCCTAAGAAAATAATGTCCACTGTATCCATTGTTTCCCCATCTATTTGCAATAAAGTGATCGGACTGGATGCCATGATCTTAGTATTTTGAATGTTGAGTTTTAAGCTAGCTTTTTCACTCTCCTCTTTCTCCTTCATCAAGAGGCTCTTTATTTCCTTGTGAAGTGAAGACTGTCTGCCATAAGGGTGTTATCAAATGCTTATCTTAGGTTTTTTTATATTTCTCCCAGCAATCTTGATTCCAGCTTGTGCTTCATCCAGCCCAGCATTTTGCATGATGTACTGTGCATAGAAGTAAGTAAGGAGGGTGACAATATTCAGCTGTGATATACTCCTTTCTCAACTTTGAACCAGTCTGCTGTTCTGAACTGTTTGGTTCTAGTGATTGTTTCTTGACCTGCATACAGGTTTCTCAGGAGACAGGTAAGATGGTCTGGTATTCCCATCTCTTTAAGAATTTTCCACAGTTTGCTGTGATCCACACAGTCAGAGACTTTATACTTCTGTCAGTGAATCAGAAGTGTATGTTTTTCTGGAATTCTCTTGCTTTTTCTGTGATCCAACAGATGTTAGTAGTTTGATCTCTGGTTCCTCTACCTTTTCTAAATCCAGCTTCAACATCTGCAAGTTTCCCGTTTATGTACTGTTGAAGCCTGACTTGGAGAATTTTGAGCATTGTCTTGCTAGCATGTGAAATGTGGGCTATTGCACAGTAGTTTGAGCATTCTTTGGCATTGCCCTTCTGTGGGATTGGAATGAAAATTGACCTTTTCCAGTCCTGTGGCCACTGCTGAGCTTTTCAAATTTGTTGGCATGTGTGAAAGAGGAGCACTTTCACAGCATCATCCTTTAGTATTTGAAAGAGCTCAACTGGAATTCCATCACCTCCTCTAGCTTTGTTTGTAGTGATGCTTCCTAAGGCCCACTTGACTTCACACTCCAGAATGTCTGGCTCTAGGTGAGTGATCACACCATTGTGATTATCTGGGCCATTAAGATCTTTTTTGTATAGTTCTTCTGTGTAATCTTGCCACCTCTTCTTAATATCATCTGCTTCTGTTTGGTTCATATCATTTCTGTCTTTTATTGTTCATCTTTTCATGAAATGTTCTCTTGATATTTCAAATTTTCTTGAAGAGATCTCTAGTCTTTCACATACTATTATTTCCCTCTATTTCTTTGCATTGTTTGCTTAGAATGGCTTTCTTATCTCTCCTTGCTATTCTTTGGAACTCTGCATTCAGATGGGTATATTTTTCCTTTTCTCCATTGCCTTTCACTTCTCTTCTTTTCTCAACTCTTTGTAAGACCTCCTCAGACAACCTTCTTGCCTTTTTGCATTTCTTTTTCTTGGAGATCATTTTGATCACCACCTTCTGTTATGAACCTCTGTCCATAGTTTTCAAGGCACTTTGTCCATAATATCTAACACCTTGAATCTAGTTCTCACTTCCACTGTATAATCATAAGGGATTTTATTTAGGTCATACCTGAATGGCCTAGTGCTTTTTTCTACGTTCTTCAATATACGTCTGAATTTTGCAATGAGTTCATGATCTGAGCCAGAGTCAGCTCCTAGTCTTATTTTTGCTGACTGTATAGAGCTTCTCCATCTTTGTCTGCAAAGAATGTAATCAATCTGATTTTAGTATTGACCATCTGGTGAATGTCCGTGTGTAGAGTCATCTCTTGTGTTGTTGGAAGAGGGTGTTTGCTATGACCAGTGCCCTCTCTTGGCAAAACTGTTAGCCTTTGCCCTGCTTCATTTTGTGCTACAAAGCCAAGCTCATCCATTTATCCAGTTGTCTCTTGACTTTCTACTTCTGCATTCCAGTCCCCTATGATGAAAAGGACATCTTTTAGGGTGTTAGTTCTAAAAGGTCTTGTAGGTCTTCATAGAAATATTCAGCTTCAGCTTCTTTGGCATCAGTGGTTGGAGCTAGACTTGGATTACTGTGATATTAAATGGTATTCCTTGGAAATGAACCAAGATCATTCTGGTGTCTTTGAGACTGCACCCAAGAACTGCACTTAGGACTCTGCTGTTGACTATGAGTTCTACTCCATTTCTTCTAAGGTATTCTTGCTCACAGTAGCAGATATATGGCCATCTGAGTTAAATTTGCCCACTCCTATCCATTTTAGTTCTCTGTTTCCTAAAATGTCAATGTTCACTCTTGTCCTCTCCTATCTGACCACTTCCAGTTTACCATATTCATGGACCTAACATTCCAGGTTCCTATGCAATATTGTTCTTTACAGCATCCAACTTTACTTTCACCACCAGACATCCATATCTGGCTGTTGCATCCACTTTGGCTCAGCCTCTTCATTCCTTCTAGAGCTATTTCCCTGCTCTTCTCCAGTAACTTATAAGGCACCTATCAACCTGGGGAGTTAATCTTTCAGTGTCATATCTTGTTGCCTTTTCATACTGTTCATGGGGTTCTCAAGGCAAAAATTTATTAAGGACTTTTCATAATCCTAAACTGAACTCTACCTTTTAAATTAGAATGCCTAATTCCTTCTTTTGCCTTATTAATGCCTAATTAATTCTAATAAAGGATAACTATTAATTTCATATAGTTACTTCATATATGAAAAACTCTTGAGTCTATTATCCTTTCTAATATTTTATCTTGAGATTATTTTGTATTTCCTGTATAAACTTTCAAGTTGTCCTAAAACATGAACTATGTTGCTTCCTGATATTGTAATGTAACTTAATTTTGTATAGAAAAGGAAATAGCAACCCACTCCAGTACTCTTGCCTGGAAAATCCCATGGATGGAGGAGCCTGGTAGGCTACAGTCCATGGGGTTGCAAAGAGTCAGACATGACTGAGTGACTTCACTTTCACTTTCTTTAAATTTGTAAGTTGTATCTAAACAAAGGGAATTCAACAATTTTTATCTTAGAGCTTGCACTGGATAGAGGTTATAGCTTTCGCCACATACTGAGTTCAAATTAAAGCCAAATTTATTATGCTTATTTCATGTAAATCATATTTTACAGCACTTTATTTCTCTATTCTAAATCTTGGGTTTTTTCCTTACTTGCCTAATTTCTGCTAATTTCCCTTTCAGTTGGGTATTTAACTCAGTTGCTGAGGTTTTTAATTCTTGATTTTAACTTTTCTCCAGTGTACCTGTTCTTTTATTCATAGCATCAACTCTCCTAATTACAACTTCTCCTCTTCATATT
Source organism: Antilocapra americana (assembly GCA_007570785.1). Lineage (NCBI taxonomy): Eukaryota > Metazoa > Chordata > Mammalia > Artiodactyla > Antilocapridae > Antilocapra > Antilocapra americana. The sequence continues at coordinate 13,961,604 of ML663567.1, read as the reverse complement.
TTGTTTCTAAATCATCTTTACATCATTGAAAACATGTTCTATTTTAGTTTCTCTGGGTGCTAATCTGCATGTATGATGTTCTTGTGTTCTCTTCTTTATGGTAAAATGAAATTTTTCTGTTAATCCATCTTCTGCTACTCCCTACAATCCTGTAGTCATCCCATAAACTTTAATACTATATGTTCCTCCAGAGTTATTTCATTTTTGTCCTAGCAGGTGTTCAATGGATTTCAAAAGTGATTTTATTTGTCTTTTTACATACATTATTTCCTTACAGATATATGAACAAAGGGAACACAGCAATTTTGAGCTCAGTCCTTGCACTGAATGGAGGCTATAGCTTTTTCCACATACTGAATTCAAGCTAAAGTCAAGTTTCCTACTCCATCCTGAGCTGTAGGTGGTTCCTTTTTTACCCTCTATCCTAGAGGGGGGACTACTGCCAGACTTCCTACATCATGCAGGTATCTCATTTCCAGAGTTTGAAATGCTTGAGTCCAAAGAAAAGTCCTTACAGCCACAAGATAACCCAGATACCCAGTCATTTTGTCTTATTTCTGGACCTCTCCTTTCAGATTGTCTGTCACTGTTGTGTCAAGTTCATTCTGGTTTTGCACATTGAGAATTTTCTTTTCATTAAAAGTTTTTCTCCTATATTTTGGAGGTGTTTCTGTTAGTTTTAACCCAGTATTTTTGTGCATAGAAGGAAGGCCATTAGGTTTATTACATCTCATTTCATACTGCTAACTCAGAAAAAAATAAAATAGTATTATATGGCAGTTTGGGCTCAAGGAGGAAAACATGATTTTGCAGCATCATGGACATCAAGACTAGGTGGCTTTTGGAAATTAAAACAATCTGATAATTACTTTGTAGTTCTTTGCTAGATAAAACAAAAGGATTTACAAAAAAAATCAGTCAAGCTGTTGGACGGAGAATACATTTAAAACACGTTGTCTAAATCTGAAGATAGAGACATTTATATTCCCATAAGCCAGTCATGTCTCAGAAGACTCCTATTTCTGGCTCTTTTCTTTTTGGGAAAATATTTTCCTTCATATCCGTATATGGAATTTTAACTGCACAACCAAAATCCATATATGTCTGTACTTGTAGAAATTAACTTTCGAACTCCACATTTTATCAAGTTTCTTGGCAGAACTTGCTTTACAAGAAACACTGTTGCAAACTCTTATAGTTCTTTCATGAACTATAACATTTTGAACCACATTCAGTTCAGGTCAGAACCACATAAATAGTATCATTTCCTTTAGACTTTCTCATAAATGTACTAGGAGGTACTACCTTTATTTATTAAGAATACTAAGTATATTTTTAAAAGGTATTCTTCCTTTAATTCAAATCCTGAGAATAGTCGAAAATCCTAAATCTTGGAGTTTGATTATAACCACATCTTAATAAAAAGAAAAATGCTGGAAAAACTTGAGAGAACTTCGTCTAATTCATTTTATAGTGAATCTTATTACTTAAGAAGATTTGGCTACTGACCAAATTAAATGTCTCTCATTCCCTTGCTTTTAAAAGGAAGAAGTCCCAAAGTAATCTGACTAAAGTACAATGATTTAGTCTACTTTTATTCTAGTTCAGTACCGAACATTGAAGACTATATATATATATGAGTACAGATGCTTTACTAAGAAGTGCCAGAGAAGCAAAAAGAAATATAAGGCAAGGAAGAATGGGAAAGAAAGAGACAGTGCATTGCACAGAGGTCCTTTCTTCGTGAAGAAACACAAACCTCCCCTCGATTATCTGCAACAACGGCAGACAGGCTCTAGAGAGAACACCATGCTCCAAAAGGAGAGGGACTTTGTCTGTCTGCTTCCACCATCTTCCATTGGTCAGTGTTTGCTCACGGGGAGTTCCAGTTTGCCGTTCAACAGGTCAGATGATGGAACTGCCCTGTGTGTATGGGAAGTAGGTCTCCCCAGCTGCAGCTTGAACTGAGCAAAGGACCAAGCGCTCCAGAGACAGGTAAACCAATAATCTAAAACAGGGCATAAGAGGTGTCAAATAGCACATTCATAGTCCTGACCACCTTTTCTTTATCAGACATGCTTGAGTGTCATGTGGCACCAAGTTCCCTTTCTTAAAGCCCTTAAGTTCTTATTGTTGGATTTTAAACAGACATGGGTGAGAGAGGACTTTCATTAATAGACAGACCATAGGTCAATTTGAAGCATACAATACTGAAGGATGTTGAGCATAAAAATTAGATACTGACCTTCTAGTCTTATTGTCCAATCTCGAGCCATGTAGTGCTGTGGCTCTGGGCAATTGATTCCACTGCTGCATCCCTGGTAACACAGACTGGTAAGCATACCCTGAACTTCCAAAAGAGACTTATGGTTGGTAAAAATTGGAATTTTCTGCCCAAGAGGCATTCTTTTTCACCCTATAGTCATTCTTTTTAGTTATAAAAATATCTTCTTAAAGCACATAAACCTAGGGAGAGAAATATTATTGTTATTCACTATTGTCACTCAGTCGTGTCCTACTCACTGTGACCCCATGGCCTGCAACACACCAGGCTTCCTTGTCCTTTGCTATCTTCTGGAGCCTGCTCCAACTCATGTCCATCAGAATTGGTGATGCCATCCAACCGTCTCATCCTCTGTCATCCCCTTCTCCCAACTTCAATCTTTCCCAGCATTAGGGTCTTTTCCAATGAGTTGGTTCTTCACATCAGCTGGCCAAAATATTGGAGTTTCAGCTTCAGCCTCAGTCCTTCTGATGAACAAATATTCAGGACTGATTTCCTTTAGGATGGACTGGTTGGATCTCCTTGTAGTCCAAGGGACTCTGAAGAGTCTTCTCAACATCACAGTTCAAAAGCATCAATTCTTCAATACTCAGCTTTCTTTATGCTCCAATTCTCACATCCATACATGACTACTGGAAAAACCAATGCTTTGACTAGATGGACCTTTGTTGCCAAAGTAAATCTTTGCTTTTCAATATGCTGTCTAGGTTGGTCATAACTTTTCTTCCAAAAAGCAACTGTCTTTTAATTTCATGGCTGCAGTCACCATCTGCAGTGATTTTGAAGCCCAAAAAATTAAAGCCTGTCACTGATTCCATTGTTTCCCCACCTATTTGCCATGAAGTGATGGGACCAGATGCCATGATGTTAGTTTTATGAATGTTGAGTGTTAAGCCAACTTCTTCACTCTCCTTTTTCACTTTCATCAAGAGGCTCTTTAGTTCTTCTTTGCTTTCTGCCAGAAGTGTGTCATTTGCATATCTGAGGTTATTGATATTTCTCCCAGCTTGTGCTTCCTCCAGCCCAGCATTTTTCAAGATGTACTCTACATATAAGTTAAACAAGCAGGATGACAATATACAGTCTTGATGTTCTCCTCTCCCAACTTTGAACCAGTTGAGTTAAGGAGTGATTTTAATTAGTAAATTAAAATCAGTAAATTCTTAGACTAGTCATTATTGAAGTTAGCTGTAGAACTCATTTATATTCACTCTCTGAGTTGTCCTATATGAAAGATGTTCTCTAAACTATAATTTATTTTAACACACTTTAAATGAATAGATTTCAGAAGTCACTTCAAAACATAGTAAGTCATAGTTGAGTCTCTCTTTGGTTTCTTTTAGGTTTTATTTAAGGATTGAAAAAATAAATTTGTTTAAATGTTAAATGTCCTTCCACTGTGTTTTGAAAGAGGAATCACAAATAGTTCCTCACACTAGGTCCTGACTTGCAGAAACAAAAACCAATAAACCAGATGGAGCTCTTTGGGTAAAAGACAGTATGTAAAAGTCTAGTAAATAGACTACATACTAGAGGACTATATCCCATAGTGTACATGTAATATACAATATATACTATAGACAAGTATGTCTTTGGGGAGGGAGGATTAGAAATGTTATCAGTGCAAAAATAAAATAAGCAAGGAAAAAATAAAATGGCAAGCCAATATCTTGTACAAACTAATGTACTTTGAATTGAAGAACATGTTAACTCAAGTATATGAACTCAGAGAACACCAAAGTTTTAAAATACAAGTAGGTAGGAAGAAATGCATTTCATACTGTATTTTATTTTCCTTCTTCTTTATCTGGTGATTTTTCACAGATTTTTTAAGGTATATTGTATTAGATACCTTTGAATTTCTCTTTGTTCAACTTCAATATTATATTCTTTTGGAAATTTGAAATTATGCTCTAAATGTATATATGAATCAACCATGGTGATAGGTCACACATCAATTTGGCTATATTGTAGTACCCAGCAATTCAAACACTAATCTAGATGTTGCTGTGGAGGTATTTTGTAGGCATGCTTGACATCTACAATCAGTAGATTTTAAGTCAAGGAGATTATCTGCAATAATGTGGGTGAGCCTAAACCAGTCATTTGAATGACCTTAAGAGTGTGACTGAAGTTTTCTAGAAAAAAGCAATTTTGCTTCTCAGCTGCATTCTTTGCTCCTGCTTATAAATTTCCAGCCTATTGTCCTGCCTATGGACTTCAGGCTTGCTCAGCCAGATCCCACAGTCACGTAAGCCAGTTCCTTGGGGAAAGAAATCTGTGTCTACATGATAGTGAAAGCCATTCAGTGATGTCTGACTCTTTGCAACCCCATGGACTATACAGTCCATGGAATTCTCCAGGCCAGAATGTTGAATTTGGTTGCTCTTCCCTTCTCCAGGGAATCTTCCCAACCTAGGGACCAAACCCAGGTCTCCTGCATTGCTGGTGGATTCTTTACCAATTGAGCCCCCAGGGAAGCCCAAGAATACTGGAGCAGGTGGCCTATCCCTTCTCCAGGGAATCAGCTGAGCTACCAGGGAAGTCCATGTGTCTGTGTGTATTTCTGTTTTTCTGGTAGAACTCTGATTGATATAACCTTCAAACTTTGACTCTCAAAGACAGGAATCAAAACTATGAACAAAATAGTCTGTACTTTCAGTATCAGTAGTGAATTTTATTTGAAGTGGCACAAATCCTCAAAAACCATATAGGCTCTTTGGATTGTTCTCCTTGATTATGAATAAAATATGTTTTGAAAGTCTGACATTGCTGTAAAAACATGGTTTTATATATGAACCTACATTCAGAGGTTTGCCTCATTTTCTCAATAGTCTCTTGATTCATATTCTTAGGAGGTTGTTTATTGGCACATACCTTCACAGTTGCAAGCACGTAGATCATAGGTGATAATTTTAGGTAGACAACGAATGAGTTCATGTGGGAATAAGAAACTGTCCTCATCAACAAAAATGTTCTCAATTTTTATACAATTATGAATTGCTTATTTTCACATGAAATGTTTCAAATGCTTTCAGTAAAATAACTCCTTCATTTTAGCATGTTCCATTTTCAAATGTGCTCCAAGTCTTTGTTTTCTTATTTCAAAACATTCAGGCAATTCTCTCAACATAACAATACCTTCTCCACTGCCCCTAGGGGAGTTAGTACTAACTTGTTAATAGTTAATGTTTTTTGAAATGTCAGTTTTGCTATTTGAATATTTGAGTCAAGCAGAAGGACATCTGAGTAAAGAAAAGCAGTGCCTACCTTATGAAAAAGCAAGTAGGTGACCTTAGAATTATGTCAATGCAGTGTGTACAGTTTGCAAAAGAATTTCCCTTCATAGTTCTGTCTTCTCTTCTCATCTGTGAAATGGTGTTTGTGAATACTTCTGTGTATGAATACTTGTGTGTGCTGGGTTTGGGTGGACTTTTTTACACTGACTCTCTCTGCCTTTTCCCTCAATGTCTGCATCACCTTTGATCCTGGCCATGGAAGATGGAGTTCTCTGTTTCTCCCAGCACTTTCATCTCTTCATGAGCCTTACCACCACCTCTCCTTCAAATGAAAAGGCAGTCTAACCGAATTTCCTTGACTGCCACCCACTGGACTTCTTTCTGCTTCAGACACTTGAACCTTCAATTATTCTCTTTAACAGAGAACCAAATGTGTTTGCCCTAAACATTACACACTTTGAAACAAAATATTTTGAGTGAACATTCATTTCTGTATATGTATATTTATTATCACTTCTTAAAATTCAGGTAATGGGAAAGCAAAAACTTAGACAAAACATTAGGACAAGTAAGGTTTTTCTTCCCCAGATCAAATAGTCCCTGAGATGGAAAATTAAAAGCCTCTATTAGCATTTTAGTCATGGACAAATTGTTTAACTCTGAGCTACTTCAGTGAAATGCAGATGATATTTATCTTGCAGAATCATTTAATGATTAACTACATAAATTGCCTGATACATGGTAGGTATTCAATCAAAGATAGTTACTATCATTAACTTTCCTTCCAGAAATTATTGAAGGACACCATGAGACTTGATTATGTCTTCTTTGTGTTCCACAGCCCAAGATCTCAGGATGGGCAGATAAACCTCTGCTCTATCCTTCCTCAGATTAATCCCCTGCCTATTAATGGAATTACCCTTAGTATTAGTGTAGCTTTGTTTCCTGTTAGTTGTTCAAGTGTCTTGACCCTAGAATATCAGGACAAGTACATCATCATTTTCTTCCACATGAGCCTCATTCAATACAAACTTCTATATCAAGAAATTTTCCATGCACATATGCAAATTTGAGAATCCAGTTTGCCCTAAGATGTGCTATTGCATATTCTACTCAGAAATTGTGAAGCTGATATAGCTTGAGAGGACAATTTGAGATCAACTGGATTCCACATAGTCAACAGCCTATATTTGGAAGCATTTATTTTATGGTTCTGCTTTTTAATTTTTCTTGAGCTGAAAGACATATGCAGTCAAGCTTCTATACATGAAAGACATATACAGATTTTTTTCCTAATCTAATGAAGAGTGCTACTCAATTGACATGGAGATCCAACCAGTAATAAATTTCAGAAGATGAAGATGTAATAAGTTGAATCACAGAGTCAGAACCAGATCTCACACTAGAGTTGCCACTTTGGCACTTGCTAATCAGGGTGCATCCATGTAAACACTGAAAGACCAAAGGCAACCAAGAAGCAGAGGACTTGACACCACTCATTCTCTAGAGACATATGCCTTTCAAAACCCTCTTCCCTAACTTCCAAGACTGGAAGAACTGTAGCCTGAGAAGGAGGAGGACTCCTCCATTCCAATATATAGCTGACCCTCACAATGGGAAAAGACCCTGATGCTGGGGAAATTGAAGGCAGGAGAAGGGGATGACAGAGGATGAGATGGTTGGACAGCATCACCGATTCAGTGGACATGAGTTTGAGTAGGCTCCAGGAGTTGGTGATGAACAGGAAGCCTGGTTTGCTGAAGTCCATGGGTAGCAAAGATTCAGACCCAACTGAGTGACTGAACTGAATACAAAGGGAAGATAATGCCTTTGAATTAGATATGAAATTGTAACGAGTGAACTAATTTCAATGATGAAAAAGTGACAGAAGTGTTACAGAATTAGTTCTCTATGTCTACCAAGTGCTTAGGACACAAGCCGTAAAAGGAGACTTGACACAGTAGATTTGAAAGCAATGATTGAAACAAAATAAAAAAACGCTTCATGCTTGTATCTCCAAAGTAACTGAGATGTTTTGTTAGTCAATTGGCTATAGATTCATTATTACTATTCTAAAAAAAATACTGTGTAGCAATATGGTTAATGTGCTTAAACACAGAATCCAAAAAAACATTAGGAAATTATGATTACATTTATTTGAAATTAATAGGCTTAGATATAAGATTAGATTGAAATATATTAGTGTTGTTAAAGAGTCTGTGTTTGCAGGGTTTGCAGGATTTATACGTCAATTTTTTTTTTCTTTCTCCATTGATCACTTATTCGATTGTCAACTGAAAAAAGATTATACAGCCTAAAAGTTGAGAATTATGTTTTATTCAGTGGACAAAACTGAGGACTTAAGCCCAGGACACAGCATCTCAGTTATCTCTTATAACTGCTCTGAAGAGGTAAGAGAGGAACCAAGCTACATAGGAGGTTTTGCAACAAAGACAAGGTAGTTGGAACTTGAAAAGATCATTGTTAACTAAAGAAAACCAGACATCTCAAGTTAATGAATTTAGCACTTTTCTATGTTTGGGAAAATGCAAGCATCTGGGCTCACTGAAATCATTCCTTGTTTGCACCTCAGCTATCTGGGGCCAGTATCCTGTACTTTCTCGCCCTGAGAATCCTCATGGTGCTTCATTTGGGGTGGAAAGGGACCAGCTGCTAGATGGTGGGCATCCTGTCTCCATTCTGAGTTCCTGCATGGCTCACTGTCGGGCAGCTGTAATGTGATACTTAGATGGCTATAATACCTTTTGTTTACTGATGTGTCAGGCAACATATTTCATTGACTCTGTAAAGTGTTGTATTATTTTATAAATTAAATGTAATTTTATAAATAATAATGTTAACTAAAATGCTAATCCTATCCCTCACCTGAGTTTTCATCTAACTACCATAAAATCTTATCCTCACCTCTGTAACTCAGATTCCTTATTCCAGTTCTCATCTCCCATTCAGCCTTCAACCCTTGCCTTCACCTTTACAAAAATACAGAACCTATTCTTCCTAAAATAAAAACTCTTACCTCCTCAAATTCATCTCATGCAGTCATAAGAGTGAGGGTTTTGGAATACCAACTGATCATATCCACACTCTTTCAAAATTTGTCAATAGCTCTCCATTTCCCATACAATGAAGAATTTAGCTTTGTGTTTGCAATGAAGAATGTTTTTTGTATTCAGAGTATGGTCTGTCTTGCTCCCAATTTCTTTTCCATTCTCAGTCCCTTTCATCTGCTACTGGCTCTCCAAACTCACCTCTCACCTCTTCTTCCTTCAAAGTTTGCAGTCAAATAATACTAGTCTGATTATAGTTATCAGACATTATCAACCACTTTGCTTTTTTTTCCCTCCATGATCATAAAATGTTCCCTCCCACCACTAGGAGTGCCACCATCCTCCTTTTCCCTCCAGTGAGATTTCTATACTCTTATTGAGTACTGAACTCATCCAGGAACAGAATAGGAGATTTCTCTGAGTCTCAATGTATTAAATGCTCTTTGTTTGTGCTCCCATTTCCTCATTAAAATTATTATAGAAATATAATCTTTGTCTATGTGCTGCATTGGACTGTGATCAGTTTGACAGGAGAGATAATGTTATATTCATCTTTGATATCCAGTGTTTAGAATATTGACTAACAAATGAAACAACCTCGATACTCTTTTAGATGTATTTATTGATAAATAATATTTGTAAAGATTCATCTATTCACACTTACTATACATTTACTTAAGAATACTATTACATAGCTCAAATCTTTACTCAAAAATATTTCATGATAAATTTGGCTAGATGATCTGTTAAACACAAAGGGAAACACGGACTGACTGTAACACACCCTCGTGTGCAACACTAGGATCACTAGGAGAGGAGATGATGGGTTTCTTAGAATTTCTGAGGGGGCTTGAGTTGGTCCTGCACACAAGTTATTTCTGCATCCTGAGGCATGATTTGTTGACATGAAGCCAAGATAAGTCACGTTTTGTCATCTTTTCTTACCTTTGGGGCAGTTCATTTCTGACATGGTTAGTTCTCCTCCTCCCTTCTAATGGAGATGCCTGAATCACAGAAGAGGTTTAGCACCGGGGCTTTTTCTCATCACATGGAAATCTTCGTATGGACGTGAATTTGAGTGTGCTCCAGGAGATGGTGAAGGACAGGGAAGACTGGCATGTTGCAGCCCATGGGGTCGCAAAGAATCGGACACGACTGAGTGACTGAGCAACAACCAAACATCTCAGATAGTAATTCTATCTTTTGCACCTTAGATCCTTATTTTTTTCTTCTCTCTTTACCAAAACACGTTTTGAGTAGTTACTAAAGTTTGTGACTATATAAAGTCTTCTCTGGTAATCACTGTAAGGTCTTATTGCTTCCCTCCATGATTCCCTGTAGCATTTTTTCCCTAGTAGTTACTAAAGTTTGTGAATGTATAAATTCTTCTCTGGTAATCACTTTAAGGTTGTATTAATTCCCTCCATGATTTCCTGTAGCATTTTTTCCCTATACTATTCATTTTGCCATTTAATTCTTTCTCCAACTGATAACAAATGATGTGTGGTCTATCTCCAAATAAGATGTAAAGTGTGAAGTCTAGTCACTCGTTTATGTCCAACTTTCTGTGACCCCCTTGGACTATATCCCATCAGGCTCCTCTGTCCATGGAATTCTCCAGCAAGAGTACCGAGTGAGTTGCCATTCCCTTCTCCAGGGGATCTTCTTGATCCAGGGATTGAACCCAGGTCTCCCACATTGCAGGCAGATGCTTTACTGTCTGAGCGACTATGGAAGCCCAAATATATAATGTAAGCTGGAATGTTAACAAATGGATAAATATCTCAGCATCAGTTTTCCCAAGCCTTGGGCAAGGGAGCATACTCTGACACCTTATTGGGGGAAATAATTCTAAGGGACAAAAGTGGAGGACTGGGAAACATAAAACCAGGAAAGACTGCCAATCCAAGGCTAAATGGTTACTGCTCTGGACGGTGGGGAACTAATTCCACTGGGGACTCTCTTAGGAGCTATGTAAAGTAGTCCTTAGAATCATTCACCTTAGTCATTGATTCAAGGCATACTTCTCCATTGACCTCCCCCTCCTCATTGGCCAAAGGTTTGCCATACTTCCTGGTTTATCTTAACTCAGAATGGTGAGTGGATTGCTGCAGACACCCATGTGCAGGCCACACAGAATTCCCACACCAAAGTGAGAAATATGTGATGCTTCTAAGGCATAGTATTTCAGGTTGTACTGCATGCTGGTGGTACACTAAGCCAAGAGTAAAAAGATGGTTTAGAGAAGGTCAGTCTCCATAGTGCATGAGGAGGGACAGGGAAAGCATTGTAGATGTGGTGATCATCGAGTGGCACAAACTATTGGCTTCAGCCTCAATGAATTACTATAGTACAGAATGAAATGCTTTGGCAAAGTCAATGAATATAAAGGAGAGATTTTTCCATTTTCCTTCTTTGGCATCTTACTTACAGGAATAATTTCATTCTGGCTCTGCTTAATGAGTTTTATGACCCTGGGCAAGTGAACACTTTGGCTGGACTCCAATTTCTTCATTTATGAAATGAGATGATCTTGAGCTCTGCTGCAGCTGTTGCTTTATGATTCGATGAATCTACATCCAGATAGTACGCTAGAGCCTAAAATCCTACATTCATATTACTGTGCATTGCTTTCCTTTTATTTTCTCTGCTAGAATTTCTCCAGGGTTGGGAGATCCCACTAAGGTTCATTTTGGTTTCTCCTGTTCTGTACACTGATAATGATTTGTGAATTGCTTTGGAGTTTCCTAAATATTTATATAAGAAAAAATTCTATAAAGAGTGTAGCCATGAAGAACATAGTTAACATTGTCTTCATGAAAATCTTGGTATACACCCATGGAAATGGTGACTTATAACTGCACACTAAATAGTAAATTTCCTGAGTGTTTCCACTAAGATGACAAAGAATAACCCAACTCTGAACTTATTCCCATGGCATATAGACTAGGGGTCCCCAACCTTTGGTTCATGGACTGGTACCAATCTGTGGCCTGTTAGGAACTGGGTCACACAGCAGGAGGTGAGCAGCAGGCAAAGCTGAAACCATTCCCTCACCCCAGCCCGTGGAAAAATTATCTTCCACAAAACTGGTCCCTGGTGCCAAAAAGGTTGGGGACTGCTACTCTAGACAGTGGACAATCTGACACATGAATTATGCTTCCTCATCTCTATCCATGTTCCCCCATCTCTCCTAGTTCAATAAACACTGCTTGCTTTCTGCTTCTTACTAGTCTTAGCTCATCTCTGACTCAGTATCTTTCCATTCTTGTTCTTCCTGCCTGGACTGCTCTGTCCTTCTCTGTCTTCTCCTTGTCATTCATCTCTCAGGGCAAATATCACATCCTTGAGAGAAGCCCATACAGTCAAAATTCACTCCAATAACTCTGTATTTCTTTGTTTTATTTTTTCTTCCCCAAACTACTACCATCAGATTTTTTGGTTACCTAGTTTATATTTGGGCTTCACTGATGACTCAGTGGTAGAGAATCTGCCTACAATACAGGAGATATGGGTTCAATCCCTAGGTCAGGAAGATCCCCTGAAGAAGGAAATGGCAACCCACTCCAGTATTCTTGCCTGGAAAAATCCCTGGGACAGAGGTGCCTGCCAGGCTACAGTCCATGGGGTCATAAAAGAGTTGAATTTGACTTAGCAGCTAAACAACAACAAGTTTATACTTAGTTATGTATGTATGTGTTGTCTGTCTCTAATAAAACGTAGTCTTTCTTCGATTGTATCCCCTGTTCCTAGGAGAATATTTGGAACATAATCAATTCAAGATAAATATTTGTTGGCCAAATAAATGATTGCTGAGCAGTCCATGGTCAACATTCAAACAAAAGAGAACAAACATCGAACTTGAAATTAGAATTCTTGTTTCTGATATGAGGTTATATAATATGGGAATAATAACATGTATCTTGAATTACACAGGTTGTTGTTTCATGTTTCAATTTTATGTTGAATTATCTGATACTTTCCCTTCAAAAATATTCTATAAGAATGCATTCATGCATTCATTCTTTCATGTTTTATGTTTATGGTTTAAATCCCAGCCTCATTATATATCACCTGTGACAACTTGTCCAAGATTTTTAGCTACCATATGCCTTAGTTCCTCATCTACAAAACAATGATGATAACAGTACCCACTTCATTATTATATCTGGAGTGCTTAGAAAGTACCTAACACAGTTTTAGCTACTATTTTTTTTCATTTTATCATTTAGTAAACATTTCAATCCTTCTTACTTGTTTATTATTTAGTTTTTAACACACAGTAAAAGAATCCAGATGTTTTTCTAAAATCTTAGTGCTACGTTATGAATAAATTTATTTTTTCCCAATTGTAGAATGAATTCTCTCAATTTATTTAATATGTGTTTTTAAAACATTTGGTGAAAATGATCCTCTTTATAATTATCATTGGTCTTCATGAATAGAGGGGGAAATATCACATCTACTTTTTCAAGTCAATTGTCTTTTCATCTCAATATACTTCCAAAAATGTTCATTTTATTGCACTATACTTTATTTACTATAATTCAAAATAAAACTTTGAGAACAGCAGTTACTGAAATTAATGAAAAAGATTTGTATATCTAACTCCAATTGATGTCTATTTGTTGTTTTTCCAGAAGATTTGTAACTTTAAAAGTACAGTAAATTAACATTTTTCAAAATAGTTCTTATAATTTAGTTTATACCAAAAATGAAGTGTGAAGCAAAATATTATACATAAATTGTAGTTTATTTCTATTTTTCCAGTTATTGTCAGAAGTGTTAATTTTTTACTAAGAACTTCATATGCTTCATTTTCTAATAATAGAAATATAAATGAAACTCCAAAGATGTTTTCTCCTAAATATATTTAAAAATTGAACAAACATAATTCTTTTATTTATTTGCAGTTAGCCATCTCTTCTATTTCCTGAAAAGACAAATCTAAATCTTTTTCCCCAAGTCCCCAGGTATACACCTGCATGGACATTTATCTGCACATAAAATGGGACCATCAGATATGAACCTTTTGATTTCCATCTGCCTCCAGTCATAAAGATCTCTTCATTCACTTATATTTACTTTCTGTTTCTTTGTGAAAGATCAAGAAAAGGACCCCATTTTCAAGTTCAATGCCTTGGTCCCCTTGACTTGCTGGAGTAAAGAGTATTAGATGGACCTGATTTAGATAGACCTGAATATGAATCCCAGTTCTGTTAGTTAATAACCACGGAACAGTGGTTATTACAATTTTCTGAGTGCCTTTTGTTTCTCTGTTCTAAAGTAGACAGTAAGTACTACCTTGTTGAGTGATGATGATAAACGTTATAAATTATGTGTTAAGCAACCAGCAATGTGTACATGTTGTTAAGTTGCTAAGTCATGGCCAACTCTTTTGCAAACTCATGGACTGCAGCCCTCCAGGCTCCTCTGTCCATGGGATTTCCCAGGCTTGAATATTGGAGTGGATTGCCATTTCCTTCCCCAGGGGATCTTCCTAGCCTAGGGATCAAACACACATCTCCTTCATTGGCAGACAGATTCTTTACCACTGAGCCACCAGGGAAGCATATACAAGACCTATAGAAGTTTATTTTCTTCCTCTGCTTCTTTTTCCTCTTTTAAACTCACAACTTGTCAAACTCCTATTGTCTTTGTTGATATAAAAGATTTCCTTTCCTCTCATCCCTTTCTAACATCTCATTTTCTTATTTTCATCTTGTCCTTATCCAAATCACCACCTTACCTCTTGGATTTTAAATTTCCTCTCTGCTTACCGCCAAATTTCTCTAAAATCTTCTCTTGTCTTCATTTCCTCAGTTTCCCATGCATCCTTCTAGCTCCTATAAGCTGGCTCAAATGCTATCATGTTATTAAAACTTCTCTCTGCAAGATTAACAAGAACCACTTGTCAATTGTAGTATTTTCTTTAAGATCCTTCTGCTTTTTATAGTTCCCTTGAAAGTCTTACCTTTTATGGCTTTGGTGACATGATGCTATTTTCTCCTTCTCTGTAGGTGAGTCTCCTTATTCTAGTTCCTCTTATATACATGTAATTCCTCCTTTTTATTGATCATTGTCCAAAATACTACCAAAGTTGTTAACATTCTAAAATACAAAGCTTAAAAATAATTATAAACTTTAGTAATTGTAAGTTCATTAGAGGTCTAACTATATATTTCATTACAGTCCCTAGTGTATGGGAAATCACTCTCACCACTATTATTCAACATAGTTTAGGAAGTCCTTGCTCTGACAATTAGAGAAGGGAAAAGAAATAAATGGAATCCAAATCAGAAAAGAAGAAGTAAGACTCTCAGTTTGAAGATGACATGATACTATACATAGGAAACCCAAAAGAAACTATCAGAAAATTGCTAGAGCTAATCATTGCATTTAGGAAAGTCACAGAATACAAGATCAACACACAGAAATCACTTGCATTCCTATATACCAACAATGAAAACTCAGAAAGAGAAATTAGGGAATGAATCCCATTCACCATTGCAACAAAAATAGTTAAATATCTAGGAATAAGCCTACCCAATGAGACAAAAGGACTGTATATGTAAAGCTATAAGACACTGATGAAAGAAATCAACAATGACATAAACAGATGGAGAGATATTCTATGTTTCTGGGTAGGAAGAATCAATATCATGAAAATGACTATACTACCAAATTCAATCTATAGATTCAATGCAATTCCAATCAAATTACCAATGGCATTTTTCACAAAACTAGAACAAAAAATTTCACAATTCATATAGAAAAACAAGACTCTGAATAGCCAAAGCAGTCTTAAAAAGATGGAGCTGGGGGTATCAACATTCCTGACTTCAGAATATACAAAAAAGCTATAGACATGAAGACAGTACAGTACTGGCACAAAAATAGAAATATAGACCAATGGATCAAAATAGACAGCCCAGAGATAAATCCATGAACCTGTGGATACCTCATTTTTGACAAAAAAGACAAGAATATACAATGAGGAAAAGACTGCCTATTCAATAAGTGCTTCTGGGAAAACTGGTCTGCTACATGTAAAAGAAAGAAATTAGAACACTTCTTAACACCATACAAAAAAATCAAAATGGATTAAAGGCCTAAATGTAAGATCAGAGTCTATAAAACTCATAGAGGAAAATACAGCTAGAAAACTCAGTGACCTAAATCTAAACAATATCCTCTACGACCCACAACCTAAAGTAATAGATACAAACAAAAATAAACAAGTGGGACCTAATTAAATTTAAAAACTTTTGCACAGCAAAGGAAACTACAAACAAGGTGAAAAGACAACCCTCAGTGGGGGTAGAAAATAATAGCAAAGGAAAAAACTGACAAAGAATTAATTTCCAAAATACATAAGCAGCTCATACAACTCAACACCAGAAAAACAAAAAATCCAATCAAAAAGTGGGGAAAAGACCTAAACAGACACCTCTCCAAGAAGACTTACAGATGGCTAACAAACACATGCAAAGATGCTCAACATTACACATTATTAGAGAAATACAAATCAAAACTACAACCAGGTACCACCTCACACCAGTCAGAATGACCATCATCAAAAAGTCTACAAACAATAAATGCTGAAAAGGGTGTGGAGAAAAGGGAGCCTACTTGCATTGCTGTTGGGAATGTAAATTGATATAGTAACCATGGAAGATGATATGGAGATTTCTTTAAAAAAAAAATTGCAGGAATAAAACCACCATATGACCCAGCAATCCCACTCCTTGGCATGTATCCTGAGGAAACCAAAGTTGAAAAGGACGCATGTACCCCAATGTTCATTGCAGCACTATTTACAATAGCTAGAACGTGGAAGCAACCTTGATGTCCATTGGCAGATGAATGGATAAAGAAGTGGTGGTACAAATACACAATGGAATACTACTCAAGCATTAAAAGGAATACATTTGAGTCAGTTCTAAGGAGGTGGATGAACACAGGGCCTATTATACAAGGTGAAGTAAATCAGAAAGACAAATATAAATATTGTATACTAACACATAAATATGGAATCTAGAAAGGTGGTAGAGATTAATTTAATTTCAGGGCAGCAATGGAGAAACAGACATAGAAAACAGACTTATGGAACAAGAGGAGGGAAGGAGAAAGACAATGAGATGTATGGAGAGAGTAATATGGAAACTTACATTACCATATGTAAAATAGATAGCCAATGGGAATTTTCTGGATGTCTCAGGGAAATCAAACAGGTGCTCTGTAACAATCTAGAAGGGTGGGGTGGGGAGGGAGATGGGAGGAATGTTCAGGAGGGAGGGGACATGGGTGTACCTATGGCTGATTTTTGTTGATGTTTGATAGAGGATAGGAGAGGACAGAAAACGTACTTCTTCAAGTCTGTAACTCCTTCATGAGAAGTTCAAGATTATGATTACTATTAAGAATCTTCGCATCTATGGACACCTTATCTTTGACAAAGGAGGCAAGAATATACAATGGAGAAAAGACAATCTCTTTAACAAGTGGTGCTGGGAAAACTGGACAGCCACTAGTAAAAGAATGAAACTAGAACACTTTCTAACACCATACACAAAAATAAACTCAAAATGGATCAAAGATCTAAGCATAAGACCAGAAACTATAAAACTCCTAGAGGAAAACATAGGCAAAACACTCTCCGACATAAACCAAAGCAGGATCCTATATGACCCACCTCCCAGAATATTGGAAATAAAAGCACGAATAAACAAATGGGACCTAATTAAAATTAAAAGCTTCTGCACAACAAAGGAAACTATTAGCAAGGTGAAAAGACAGCCCTCAGAATGGGAGAAAATAATAGCCAATGAAGCAACGGACAATTAATCTCAAAAATATACAAGCAACTCCTGCAGCTCCATTCTAGAAAAATAAACGACCCAATCAAAAAGTGGGCCAAAGAACTTAACAGACATTTCTCCAAAGAAGACATAAAAATGGCTAATAAACACATGAAAAGGTGCTCAACATCACTTATTATCAGAGAAATGCAAATCAAAATCACAATGAGGTACCACTTTACACCAGTCAGAATGGCTGCCATCCAAAAATCTACAAGCAATAAATGCTGGAGAGGATGTGGAGAAAAGGGAACTCTCTTACACTGTTGGTGGGAATGCAAACTAGTACAGCCACTATGGAGAGTGGCACCCCAATGTTCATCGCCGCGTTGTTCACAATAGCCAGGACATGGAAGCAACCTAGATGCCCATCAACTGACGAATGGATAAGAAAGCTGTGGCACATATACACAATGGAATATTACTCAGCATTAAAAAAAAATTCATATGAATCAGTTCTACTCAGGTGGACGGAACTGGAGCCTATTATCCAGAGTGAAGTAAGCCAGAAGGGAAAACAACAATACAGTATACTAACGCATGTATACGGAATTTAGAAAGATGGCAGCGAGAACCCTGCATGTGAGACAGCAAAAGGAATGCAGACGTATAGAACAGACTCGTGGACTCTGTGGATGAGGGCAAGGGTGGGATGATATGGAAGAATGGCATTGAAACATGTTAATTATCATATGTGAAATCAATCGCCAGCCCAGGGTTGATGCTCGGGGCTGGTGCACCGAGATGACCCCCGGGGAGGGAATCAGGGGGGGGGGGGGGGGGGGGTTCTAGAGGGGGAGCATATGTAAACCCATGGTGGATTCATGTCATTGTGTGGCAAAACCAACACAATAAAGTAAAGAAAATTAAAAAAAAAAAAAAAGAATCTTGTCTCCCTAACCTCTCCTTCACCCCTCAAAATGAAGGAAACCATAGCTACTTTAAAAAATTACTTAAGTGATTAAGCTAAATTTTTATATCAGTCAGAGACAAAGGTTGAACTACATAAAATGGAACAATGTTGCAGATGACAGTAGATTTCTTATTGGAAACAAGGTAAACCAGAAGACAGTAAAGCAAAGTCTTCAAACCACTGACAGAAAAAAAATTCAACAAAAATTACAATTCAAAGACAAAGGCAAAATACTTTTCTAGAGTAAGAAAAGCTTAAAGAATTCATCAGCAGTAGACCTACGTTATCACATATTCTGAAGAAAGTCCTTCAACATACAGGAAAATGACAGATGCTGAAAATCTGACTGTATTGCAAGAAATGGAGAGCACAGGAAATGATAAATGCATAAGTAAATAGAAAAGATGTTTTTGTCAGGCATTAAATCATTTTAAATGGGAACCAATTGTTTAAGGCAAAAATAGTAATGCACTGTGGTATTTGTAACATTTGTCAGAAGTAAATGTTGACCAAAAAAGCACAGAAGACAGAAGTGAGAAATAGAAATATGGATTTGAACAAATAGTTGATTAGAGTAGATATATAGAAGGCATGTAAACACATAATAAGCTGTTCAATAGCATTAGTCATTAGGGAAATACAAATGAAAACCATGAGGAGATACCACTTAACTCATTTGTGAATGATTCAAATAAGTGAACGACCATACCAAGTGTTGACAAGGATGCAGAGCAACTGGAACTGCTGAGGGGAATCTAAAATGGTACAATCACTTTGAGCCATAAGTTGACAGACTTCTAATACTGTGAATAAGTGCTTATCATGTGACCCAGCCATCCTTCTCCTAAGTATTTTCCCAAGAGAAATGAAAGCATATAATGATATACTTCTACATAACTCTTCCTAACAGCTTTACAATAGCTCAAAACTGGAGTCAGCCCATATATCCATCCATAGTTGGATCAATAAAATATTGTGATATATGGGTACAATAAAATACTACTCATCAGTAAAAAGAATGAACTATGGATCTATTTCAAAATATAGATGAATCCCCACCTATTTATGTTTAGTGAAAGAAGACACATTAAGTTCAGTTTTATGATCCTACTTGTAAAACATTCTAAAACTTACATGTAATTCTCTAGTGACAGAAATAAATCAGTAGTTTCCTGGAAGGGGATGTGGACATTGCATGAATGAAGAACTGTAAAAGGGGCATGAGGAAATTTTTAGAGATGATTGATGTGTTCATTATCTTTATTGCTTTGTCTGTCCCATCAATGTTTACCCATGTCAAAATGTATCAAACTGTACACTCTAAATATATATTGATATCATAGTTTATCATATATTAATTATACCCCCAATAAATCTGTCAATTTTTTAAAACTTCAATATCATGTTCTTCAGCATATTACAAAAGGCACTGCCTTACATGCATAGCGTTAATTCCTACTTTCCATTTGCATGCATCCTATCCTTCAGTTACATGGTTTCACTGTCTACTATGCCCTAAGAACAATCTCATATCATTATGACTCAATATCCAGGCCTTCTTCCTAGAGCAGACTTTATTCTTTAGCTGGATAATACCTAATTTTCCTTCAAGACACAATTCAAAAGCCCTTGACTCCAGAATACAACCAAAACAACAAAAATAAGGCAACACTATTTGTTGTTTATGTGTTATTCAGTTGACCCGTAGTGAGTGAAAAATCTTAATGTCAATAACCAGTAGAAGTCAATCAAATCAATAACCAAGTCTCAATAATTCTTTACTCTGGAATTAATAAAGGCAAGAAAGATATTGGTTGAGAATGATTAATTCAACACTAGGAATGAATGATTATAATAGAAAGTTTACTGAAGAAATTACTGAATATACTAATAATAGTAGCTAAAGTTTATTGAGTTGTTATTATACTATGGACACTATGAATGTATTTTCTCAATACAGGAATGTGCAGGGATGCATTTTTATTGTATGCATTATAAAAATAAACTGAGACTTAGGAATTGAGGCTTCCCTGGTGGCTCAGATGGTAAAGAACCTATCTGCAATGCAGGAGACCCCAGGTTCAATCCATGAATCAAAAAGATCCTCTGGAGAAGGAAATGGTAACCAACTTCAGTATTTTGTCTGGAGAATTTGCCATGAACAGAGGAGCCTGGTAGGCTGAAGTTCATGGGATCCCGAAGAGTCAGTTACAACTGAGAGACTACCACTTTCAGTTTTACTTTCCCAAAGTCTCAAAGGTCATGAACTGGAAAGCAGAGACTTGAACCTCAGTAGTCCAGATTCAGAGATCTTTCTTATTCTCATCACCCTGCCATTCATCTATACAATGGATTATAACTAGCACACAGTGGTTCTTATAGGAATTTCTAAAACCACTTCACTGAGGAATTTATCCAGGTATTGTTCAGTAAAATGTCTTTTTTTTTTTTCATAGATCCTGTTACTTTCCCATTCATAATGTCCTAAACATTTTTCTTCTCTCTTATAAATAACTGACAGAATGAACAAGTTTTAGTGCTTAGGCTGCTAAACTAATTTCACAGAACTTTATATCTATGTCTGCTCAAAATCCAGATCCTAAAACCCATCTTTCATCAACCGCATTTACATGGTTTCAAATATCCCTGACTCTAGTTGTTACAGCAGCTATATAATGAGTCTATATAATGCTGAATCTATATAAACTCAACTATACAATTGAGTCTATATAATGCTTCTTCTGCCATATCCCTAGTGTCAGTTGCTTCCAAGATGATGTTTGTCTCAGTTTATCTGTACTGTCTTCAGTGATACTAATAGAGGTGGGAGGTATTGTATGGTCAGCCGTAAGTATTACAGAAGAGAAACACCTTTCAGATTAAGTTTCACTAGATTAAGCCTCCTCCATTGAAGAGAAATAATTTATTCTTGGTCACTTACTGCATAATATTTTCAAATATTTGCCTTACCTCTTAACAGTTTTTCATTTCAGGGCCTACATGGTTATATCACATTTTCCCTGCACTATTTCTGATCACACTTGGTTAGAATTGCCATCTACCCCCTCTGTATTTCCCTGGCACTTTGCCTATAGCTGGGTTATAAAACTTTGCCTGTCAGAGTCTGCTAGACTATGAATTACTCCCAGGGTATGACCATGTCCTGTTTCTTTCACATGAAAATGTCATCAGGGACTTCTCAGTCCTCACCTTATTGGAACAGTTAGCAGCATTTGACACAGTTGACTCTCATTCCCTGAATCCCTTCCTTCGTGTGACTGCCAGGTCACCACCCTCCCTTAGCTTTCCTAGGCCTGTGCTGGCCCCTGCTTCTCTGTCTCTTCCTGGCTAAGGTGAATGATCCCCCAAGGGGTCATGTAGAGCTGGCTGTGCCATTGGATGTGGCAACCCTGTCCCCAGAGCCAGCCACGTGAGCATCTATGGTCTATCTCCTTCAGTTCTTTTTCTTCTTTTTTCAATCTCATCCATTTCTGTGGCTTTAAAAACCATCTCAAAGCTGACAAACCTCAAATTAATATTTCCAGCACAGACCTCTCCACGAACCGCACCCTCTTACATCTATCTGCCTTTTTGACATTTCCACATCTCATAGCTATCCAAGTCCTAACTTGTCCTACATTGATCCCTGAGTCTCCCTTGCCTCCAAATCTCCTATTATGGGCTTTTCCATTTTGGTAAGGACAGTTGCATCCCTTCTGTTCCTCAGGGTAAAACCCCTGGACTCACTTCTGACTAGGCTCATTTGTCTCCTATAAAATAGATGATCCTCTTGTATCTCTTTTCAGTATTTTATTAATACTGAAATTATATTATATATATATTGAATATACACATTTAATATATATTAAATTATATATATATTTAATAACTACATTAAAAAACCACACACTTCCTACCTCCTTCACTGCTAGCACTCTGACCCAAACCATCATCCTCTACCTGGATTATTGCCACAGCTTCCAAATTGGCTCATAATTGATATCCTGACTCTCTTCAGCCTATCCTCAATACAGCAGCTAAAAGACTGTGTTGCCCAAACCTACCCAAGGCTTCACATCCCTCTTAGAGTAAAAGACAAGCTTATTGCAATGACCTACAGGGATCTTTCAGGATGTATCACCTCACCTTTGGCCCATTATATCTACTCCTTTCCCTGCTCATTCTGATCCACTCTGGCTCCTTTACTGTTGTTCAAATATCCCAAGCAAAATGTTCTTTACTTACTGTTCCTCTAACCTAGAACACTCTCACTCCAAATGTCCACATGGCTCATTCTCTTGCTTACCACAGGTTTTGACTCAAATGTTATCTTTCTAGGGAGGCTTTCCTTGATCCTCTCAAGAAAAATGAGAAATTTCTGACCAACTTCCTGCTTTGTTTCTTTTCATAAAATGTACCATGGTATAGTCTATTATAAACTTTAGTGATTTAGTTATTGTCTCTTCCCTCATTAGAACATAAATCTCAGAGGGCAAGGACTCTGCTTTTCTCACATGATTTTCCAAGCACTTAGAACACTGTTTGATACATAGTAGTCCTTCTGAAAGCATTCAGAGAAATTGCAAATGTATGAAACATGTGAACGAGAGAGTGAATGAACTAATATTCCCATGACCTAATGTTATTTCTATGACAGATAAATAATAAATCTTTATTGAAATTTAAAGGAGATCTCAGGCAAATAGGACAAAGTCAAAATGAGAAAAGGGTGAAGATGAATGGAGAAAGACAAAAGTAATATTATTCTCTTTTCTGGTCTTCATAGCTGATGTGGGAAAAGAATCGTTTTGGGCAGCTTATACTATTCTTTATTTTAGCACAAGCACTGAATTTTTCGTTTCATTTTTTAAGTTCCCTGCCACCTACTTTCTTTATGTTTATAAACAATGATGACCCACCTACTCAGTTGCCTTGTGTCAGCTATCCTGACATTTGTTCCAATCTTATTTTGCTGTTTCACCTACCCTACCATGCTGTAAAGACATCTAGCTTTAAAACTGCTAAATAAATCAAAAGGAAAATGTCAGTTCCTTTTAGAAGAGACTGTACTTTGGTTCTCAGGGAATAAACGTGAAAAATTGTTTAGATGTTAGTGGAGACTTAACTGTTGTCTCTATACATATGTTTTATACATATACAATCAATCCCACTTTCTCCAAGTTATATCAGGAACATTTCCCAGTAGTTTTCCTCACTTCACAGCAGTTTATCAGGGTTCTAATAAAAGTGAAGAGGAACTCATGTGTCTTTTCATGGTGGTTGATAAAGACACTCATATTAGCAATCAGTACAACTGTCATTACATTTTGAAAGGTATGTTGTATGCAAACCTCTTGCCTTTTCTGTAACTAGACGGACATTGTGATTTCTGTAGTTAGCTGTTCCCCACTTTCTTTCATATTGATGAGACTGGCTAAGCACTTCTGAAAATTACTAGTCAACGAAGAATCACTTATTGAGCAGAGCCCATGCCTTCAAGGAGCTAAGGATCCAGCAGAATTATCAGAGGTAAAACCCAGATTACAGTATTCAGGTTCATGTTGCTGTTGCTGTTCAGTCACTAAGTCACGTCCAACTCTTTGTGACCCATAGACTTCAGCACACTAGGCTCCTCTGTCCTCCACTATCTCCTGGAGTCTGCTCAAATTCATTTCCATTGAATCAGTAATACTATCTAACCATCTATTCTCTGCTGCTCACTTCTCTATTTGCTTTCCCAACATGGGGTCTTTTCCAGTGAGTAGGCTCTTCGCATCTGGTGGCCAAAGTATTGGAGGTTCAGCATTAGTCCTTCCAAATGAATATTCCAGGTTGATTTTCTTTAGGCTTGACTGAGTTGATCTCCTTACAGTCCAAGGGACTCTCTAGAGTCTTCTCCAGCACCACAACTTAAAAGCATCAATTCTTCAGCACTCAGCCTTCTTCATGGTCCAACTCACACATCCATAGATTTATAGCACACTGCTATTAAAACAGTCATGAGGTCCGTGAACCAGAGGTTGCTTTTGAACTTTCAGTAAGACAACATGCTGCTTCTTTCTTCCCAGAGTCTGGAGTCTGAGATAAAACTAAGCAAGTTAGAAAACAATCAAAATGGAAACAACTAATTGACTGAGCTTTCTGTTAACACAGGGGTCGGGAGACGATTTATGCTCATCTAAAGCCAGAGAGGAGTATGTAAACCACCCTTTACTCCCACCCATGCCTAAAGTTACTTGAAAGCGATGCAACCTAAAATGTACACTTTAAACATGGTTTAGTGGGGCCAAAGAAAGCTTAAAAGAGGTGGAGTTCTTAAGAAGGGGAAGAAGAAGACAGTCTGTACTGTCAAAATAATCCGGCAGCAGAGAGGATCCTGCTGTTGAAATCAAGGAGAGGGAGCCACCTGAGAGATCACGCTGAGGAATTCTGCCTCCTACCAGTCCCTAGGTATTGTCTCTGTGGCTTGGGAGAGTCAAGAGTTAGAGGATTCTGCAGGGCATGGAACTCTGCCCATATTGTTCTTCTGGCTCCCTTTTTTCTTAATGGATTTGAGGAGAGCAGCCAGATGACCTCGATGTAACTGCCTCAGAAATGAGCACCTGGCACAGACACCCATGTGGCTTCCCGTCTTTCTAGTCATTCTAAACCCTGCATCTCTGAATTGCAGGATATGCCCTGTTTGCTCTCAAATCATTTCCTGACAATCTCCTGGCTGCTCTGCCATCTCAGGAAACTATTTTCCATGCTCCCTTGTCCTCTGGCTTGAGTATTATGAGTCCATGGGAAGTGAAGCTGAAAGGAGGGAGAAGCCCTTGTATTGGGTATCACTCCCCCTCCGTCTCCTGGCACCTCCTCAGCAGCTTTGGCTCACAGTGCATCATAGGACCTGCCTTAATGTCATGACCCCCATCAGCCTCTCGGCCTCTGGACTCTGTTAACTCTACTTCTTGTTTCCCTGTCCAGGGCTAACAGTGACTTCCTGGTACAGCTACCCTATAGGCTGACTTCCTGTTTCTCTTTGTCTTGGCAGCCACTCTTCACCTGCATTACCAACGTCATGCACTAAATTATTTTATTTTGAAGGAGCCAGCATCATTTCTGCTTTGCTGCTGGACACTGATTCACAGGTCATCAATCAAGTTGGACCTTTCAGCCTCCTTCTTGGCTAGAGTTATTAAAGTATAGACAAAGGCAATATTCAATAGACCACCAACTTTTTTCTCAATCGCAAATGATAGCCCTGACAATCATATTAACTGTAAATGTTTTATGTTGCATATTCTGTTTTTAAATGTTTAATTTTTTACTTATATGGCTGTGCTGGGTCTTCATGGCAACGTATAGGATCTTCAATCTTCATCTCAATATGCAGGAACTCTAGTTGTTGCATGTGGGATCTAGTTCCTGACCAGGGATGGAACCCGGGCCCCTTGCATTGGGAGCATGGAGTCTTAGCCACTGGATCACCAGGCAAGTCCCTTATGTTGTATATTCTTGACACTCTGCATCTGGGGCCTCACTGACTGGCAAGAGACTGCCCCTTACAGGGCTAGCCAATTCTTAGAGATGGTGGACAACTCCTCTGTGAACATGAGTCTTGTATGCAAACCAGCCAACCCAAAGACCACAGAGTTCAGTCACATCCTTCATCTGAATCTCATACTCTTGCTGTTATCCACCTTCCCTAAGGACCCTGGCCAGTGCCTGTACTCCAGAGCCCACTTTAACTATTCAAACTAGCCAATCCTAAGCTTGGGTACCCTCCTGCCTCATCCAGTCTCCCCAAGGAAACCACGTTAAGGGCTTTCGCCCATATTTTCCTCTTACTCCTTCTGCGCCCTGACTGACCTGAGTGTTCCCACATGGAGCCCTGCATGACATGTCATGTGTCCTATTTCTAGGGAGCTGTGAGCATCAAAATTTCTTCCTTCATGGCAGTTAGTTCCAATTCTATTTGTCTTACCATAAAGGTTTAAAACCAATCTTGGTACATTTTAAAATAATGAGAGATAGTATTTGGTTTCTGTAGCTTTCTTTTTCTTGTAATTTTTTAGTCTTAAATATCATCTTGGAGTTGTTTAGTCACTAAGTCATGTCCAACTCTTTTGTGACCCCAAGGACTGTAGCCCACCAAGCTCCTCTGTCTGTGGGATTCTAACACTGGAGTGGGTTGTCATTTCCTCCTTCAGAGGATCTTCTCAACCCAGGGATCAAACCTGTGTCCCCTGCAATGGCAGGTGGATTCTTTACCACTGAGCCACCAGGGAAGCCCTAAATATCATCATAAGTATTTGATATTCTAATAAGATAGTTGGTCAGGAGATGAGATGAAAGGGGATGTTTACATGAAGCTACATTTATCTGTATAGTACATAGTGTTTGCGTGCTACTGGTCAGTCTTAAGCCACTTTCCTTAATTTCTGTGTTAGTCACTCAGTTCTATCTGACCGTTTGCAACCCCATGGACTGTAGCTTGCCAGGCTCCTCTGTCCATGAAATTTTCCAGGCAAGGATTCTGGAGTGGGTTGCCATTTCCTTCTCAAGGGAATCTTCCCAACCCAGGGACCAAACCCAGGTCTCCTGCATTGCAGGCAGGTATTTTACCATCTGAGCTACTAGGGAAGCCCAATATGTCATATTTCCTTAATGATCATATTTAATTTTAATCAGTCTTATTAGGTCTTCTGCCTTAGAAGAACGACACTCCTGGTTCACATTTCTTTCTGTCCTGTTTCACAAAGAGAATCAAATCCACTATACGTGAATTTCTTTGGTTACCTATTCCCTACACACAGGATGTTATGTTTCTGCAACCTTAGAGAATGTGGCTTCACTCCCCCTTGAAGCTACTCCCTTCCCCTGGGCTCTGGATCCCACTCACTTCAAACTGCTTCACCCTCAACCTAGCTTTCTCCCTTAGAATCTCTACTTTTTTTCCTTCCCCTTCTCTTAAGAAAAGTCCAGGTATTTTCATCTTTTTTTAAGAAATTATTTTATTCAAGTACTGTCAGTGTAGAACGTATTTCTGCTATACAGCAAAGTAATTCAGTTATATATATACACACACTCACACACATGCACATACATTCATGTTGTTTTTCCCATTCTTTTCCACTATGGTTTATTACAGGATATTCAATATGATTCTCTGTACTATACAGTTGGAACTTGTTGTTTATTCATTCTACATATAAGAGTTTCCATCTGCCAATTCCAAATTTTCACTCTATCCCATGCCCTTTTCCTTCCCACTTGGCAACTACAAGTTTGTTTTCTATAACTGTGAGTCTGTTTCAAGATAAGTTCATTTATGTCATATTTTAGAATTCACATGTAAGTGATGTCATATGATCTTTTTCTTTCTTTGGCTTACTTCACTTGGAATGATAATTTTTAGGTCCATCCATGTTGCTGTAAATGGCATCATTTCATTCTTTTTATGGCTAAGTAGTATTCTATCGTGTATATGTACCAGATATTCTTTATCCATTCACCTGCTGATGGACATTCAGGGTGTTTCCAAGTCTTTGCTATTGTGAAGAGTGCTGCTACAAACATAAGGGAGCATGTATCCTTTTGAATTAGGCTTTTGTCTGGATATAATAAGCCTAGGAGTGGGACTGCTGGACCTCATAACAATTCTGTTTTTAGTTTTTTGAGAACCTTCCCTACTATGATGTGGTTGCACCAGTGTACACGCCCACCAACAGCGTCGGAGGGTTCCCTTGTCTATACATCCATCTCCAGCTCCAGTTATCTGTAGACTTTAATGACGGCCATTCTGCCTAGTGTTAGGTGGTAACTCATTGTAGTTTTCCTTTGTGTTTATCTATTAGTGATGTCGAGCATCTTTTTGTGTGCCTATTGGCTATCTGTATGTCTTCTTTTGGAAAAACATCTATTTGGGGCTTCTGCCCATTTTTCAATGGAATTTTTTGAGTTTTTGTTGTTGAGTTGTAGGAGTCATCTATATATTTTTGAGAATTAAGCCTAGTTGGTTTCATCATTTCCAAATAATTCAAGTCTTTTCATCTTTAAACAAAATATTTACCTTTCTGTGTTCTTCTCTTTCTCATTTATGTTTCATACCTGAACTTCATGAAAGGTTAATACTTGTAGTCACACTTTCTATTTTATCTTCTCTTCCTTAGTTATAATCTGGTTTATGCCCTTTATTTCCATGAGAACTGATTTGGCCAATGCAGTTTTTATCACTTTAAACTCCTCTCTCTTCCTTTGATTGATGTGACACCATCCTTTCTCAATTCTCAAGCTCCTCCTTCTCACTTATCTTCCTTGTCTCTTCTTTTTGTTTGCCTTTCAAATACTGCAGTTCCTGGGATTCTTCCATTGTCATTCTCAAAGATCAATGCATCTACTTAACTGGTCAAAATGGTGCCACCCCAAGTTATACTATTGGGTTAAGCCAGCCCATTTCCCTAATTGGTATTGCAAAGAAAATATATGTAGATATAATCAAATAGTCACAGATATCGGAAAAATGCTATAAAAGAATGTTTTCTCTAGTCAAATAAGATTGAGTAGCAGTTAACTAGAAAAAATTAACTGCAAGGAACCATTTCCAAAATGTTTAATTTTTTTAAAATAAGACATATATTAACATCTTTTGGCAGAAGTTGTCTATAAAATATTAGATGATAACACTGTTTCAAAAGGATCTTGCATAAATTTGCACTAAGATACATTAATTTATTAGGATTCTAATAAACTGTCTAATGTGGGTAGGAATAACACAGTGTCTGTCATATTACAATGTAAGATATGCCAGTTTTGGTTAAAAAGAAGAAACAGGCCCAAGGCAAAACAGGAACATGAGAAAACATGGCACTGGGCTAACCTAGACATTCTTGGAACTTCAGGAAATTTCAGGTAACTGCAGTGAGGTAGTAGACATAACAAAGGAATGAATGATTTGAGCAGGACTATTGTTCTGTGCCAGTGAAAGTAAAAATGTATTTTTAAGTTGTATAGATTAATGAAAGAAACTGCAAAACACACATAACTTCTCCCCATCAATTTCATCAAAATGTAATACTCAGATAAAACCTTTGAAATGCTAAAAAAAAAAATCCCCTTTTCTTTATAAACAATTGTATTTCCTTTCACAAAGAATAAGGCTATAACTAACCCAATTTACAAAGAGAGGGACCTAGTTTTAGAAGATAATTGAATTTTTGTTATTATATCCATAGAACTAGTCTTTGCTTTTCTTGTAGATATGATTAGAAATAGGAAAATTAAGAAACAAAATTGAATTTTACCTAAGGCACATATGAAAAGTTTAGTTACAAACATGGTGTATGTTGTTGAGCTTCAAGCTGCAATGAACTTTTGAAAGTCATAGAAAGCTGTTTTAGAATGATATCCACAGCATCATAGCAAAAATCAAGGCAGAGGTACATTTTTTTTAATTAAGTTTTAATTGTCCCTTTTCAAAACTGGAACAATTATATGAAGACTTTCAATTGATTTCATTTATATTGAAGAAAAACATAATACACTATTGATAGACACAAAAATTAGGATACATCTGTAAACAGAAAATTACTTATTTCAAATTATGCTATTAAAATATGATATTACATGATGCATCTCTTCTCATGAAAAAAGCATATCACAGGTATTTCCAGACTATACCATATTACATGAATTTATTTCTTATTGCTTACACATATGATTTTTTAATATTAACCACTGACTATGGTATTTAAAATCACATACTTGGCCA
Organism: Antilocapra americana; assembly: GCA_007570785.1. Lineage (NCBI taxonomy): Eukaryota > Metazoa > Chordata > Mammalia > Artiodactyla > Antilocapridae > Antilocapra > Antilocapra americana. The sequence continues at coordinate 13,931,487 of ML663567.1, read as the reverse complement.
CATATAACTTTTACAACATTTTAAATGCATACATTAAAAGTGTAGATTACACTGTAATCTAAAGAAACAGTATTCACCCAGTTAGCAAAGCTCAAAAGAACAGAGCACTAAAAACTGAACACTGTAATAAATAGCTCTTCATCTGATAGAGCAGTCTGAACTTTGAAGTACACTTAGGTTTTTATTGATTACTCTTGATAGTTGAAACAAAAATCTCAGCAATAAAAAAATACAAGCTATAGCTATTATTCATTGAGCAAGTAATATGTGGCAGATGCTATGCTAAATCTTTTGTCTATACAATCTCACTTATTCCTTATTATAATCTTATATGTTATGCAAGTAAGAAAACTAAGGGTCAAAGGAGCTAAATAATGGTATAACAAGTCACACAGTCTGGGGGAGAAAAGTCAGGATTTGAGTATCATTTGGTTCAAAGATCAGCGTTCCTTCTTCACAGGCTCCCTGTAATAGTCACATGGAAAAATATCAGCAATGTTATTTTATTATATGAAATACAAGGACAGAGAGTAGGGGAAGGAAGGATTGGGAGTTTGGGCTTAGCAGATGCAAGCTTTTATATATATATCATAGATAAACAATAAGGCTCTACTGTATAGCACAGGGAACTGTAATCAATATGATGTGATAAATCATAATAGAAAAGAATTTGAAAAAGAAAATATGTATAGCTGAGTCACTTTGCTCTATGGCAGAAATTAACACAGCATTACCAGTCAACTATATTTCAAGAATATTTTTTAAATGGGATATTTTAATTAAAAAAAGTTTTTATGGACAAGAATTTGCTATCCTCTCAATATTGAAAGGTACTATTACCAGACAGCATATTAAAAAGCAGAGACATTACTTTGCTGAAAAATGTCCATCTAGTCAAGGCTATGGTTTTTCCAGTAGTCATATATGGATGTGAGAGCTGGACTATAAAGGAAGCTGAGTGCAGAAGAACTGATGCTTTTGAACTGTGGTGTTGGAGAAGACTCTTGAGAGTCCCTTGGACTGCAAGAAGATCCAACCAGTCCATCCTAAAGGAGATCAGTCCTGGGTGTTCACTGGAAGGACTGATGATGAAGCTGAAATCCAATACTTTGGCCACCTGATGCGAAGAGCTGACTCATTGGAAAAGACCGAAGGTGGGAGGCGAAGGGGAAGACAGAGGATGAGATGGTTGCATTTCATCACTGACTCAATGGACATGAGTTTGGGTGGGCTCCGGGAGTTGGTGTTGGACAAGGAGGCCTGGTGTGCTGCTGTTCACGGGGTCGCAAAGAGTCGGACACGACTGAGTGACTGAACTGACCTGAACTGAGCTGATTACCAAACTGCGGCAAATAGTCTCTTTAGTCCCTCTGGGAGCATCTCTCTAGCCAGCCTCTGTCCTTGTTCCCAGATTTGCTTCTCAGTGTCACAGCTTGTGTTAAAGTATAACGTATTGTCTATCACTTAGCAAACCGTTCCTTCCCAAATGCACAGACCTTGGGGTTTCCAAGGCTTTACTCTAAACTTCAGAAGAACATCATTGAGAATGTAGCGTTTCTTTGCTAACCCTTCCTCGTTTTCCATCCTCAACACGGACAGAGGCAGCAAGGAAATAAACAGAACAATGCGGTTGCTTGGAGGACTCTGGGATGAAGAAGTGTCTTAGGCTCGTGGATTGTGTAAAACACTGATGTCAATCTATGCAGTATTCATTCTTCCTTTCCTCCAATCTGAAAAGCTCCTGGCTGTTCAGGATTACAACATGCTCGGATAAAAATTTACAACTAATAGATCCTTTGTGATTAGCACCATCTGAACACTGGCTAATAACACACGTAATAGCAATGAGTGGGGCTTTGAGAATGTTTCTGATAAAGGGGGAAGATTTAGCTGACATGTGCCCATTGCCTTTTTTTTTTTTTTCCTTCTTCTGGCTTGAAACTCAGTACAACACTGGAGGCAAATCAGAGGTGCCAAGAATAATATGTGCAGGATGACTGAATGAAAGTCTGAATCCCACACAAAGTCTTCAGGCCACCGTACCAGTCCTGGGCAGCCTGTCTCCGAACTGCTTGATATGTTGAACAAACACACAAACCAAATCCTTCTTGTGTGCATGTGATTTTTCATTTGGTTTTCTATTACATGTCGCTGAACACAGTCCTAGATACTACAGTAAGAATAGTCTGCTCTATTTAATTTTTGTAATGCTGACAAGTGTCCACAGTATTTGAGCAGAAAAGCATAACTTTTTCTATAATAGAATGAAAACATTAGACTTTGTCCATATTTAAATCCTTGTTTTATGGATAAACTTATAAGGAGCACTATAACTACTAGAAGGGGCTTTCCTGGTGGCTCAGATGGTAAAGAATCTGCCTGCAACGCAGGAGACCTGGTTTCAATCCCTGGGTCTGGATGATCCCCTGGAGAAGGAAATAGCAAACCACTCCAGTATTCTTGCCTGGAAAATCCCATGGACAGAAGAGCCTGGTGGGCTATAGTCCATGGGGTCACAAGAGTCAGAGATGACTTGATGATTAAACCACTACCATAGCCACTAGAAGTCAGAAATAAGGCCAAATAAAATCTGAGTTTTTATTGGATGTTGTTTAGAACTTTAAATTTAATGGTTAATCAAATGTACACATAGTACATTAAGTCAAATGGATAACTCTACAATAGTGAAATGTATGACATTTGAGCTATTAAATATAGCAGAATTAAATAGTTTAAATTTAAATTTAAAAATGTTATAACTTAAAACCACCAGAAACCTAGTACTAGAATAGACATCACTTGAATGTAAAATATAAGGACAAAATGAGTAACTATATTATTGAAGATAAGTGCAGTTTGTGAAAACAAAGTGCTTATATAAAATCTATGAAACTCAAATCTCAATGCTATCTACTCTTATTACACTAAAAAGATGCATCAATGAGAGAGGGAGAAGTGAAAGATACCTGATGAGTGATTGGATGGATAGACAGATGGGTGGGTGGGTAGATAGATAGATAGGTGGAAGATATTTGATAAGTAGATAGACAGATGGTGGGTGGTTGGAGAGATGGGTAGGTACATAAAGGACAGAAACATACATACATAGATGATAGAATATGGTGATCATCACAGTGCCTGTGAGCTAAGTTGCTTCAGTTGTGTCCAACTCTTTGCAATCCTATGGACCATAGCCTGCCAGGCTACTTTGTCCATGGAATTCTGTAGGCAACAATACTGGAGTGGGTTGCCATGCCCTCCCCCAGGGGTTCTTCCGGATCCAGGGATCAAACTCACATCTGTCTCTTAGTCTCCTGCATTGGCAGGCGGGTTCTTTACACTGTCACCATCTGGGAAGCCCCTGTCATCATGGTACAAATTCTTTATGTGGTCCTCATGACTCTCAGAGAAATATCCCAGCATCATTCTCCAATTCCTACCTTCCCACCAAGTACCCTCAAACTCTATACTCAATTCAACACAGAATAAATGGTCACAGAGAGAAGGCGAGTCACCACAGCCTCCACTGACTCTCCTCAGAAGAGCAGAAATGGGCTGATAACTGTTCCCACCTTGAACACTAAGTACAAAATGTCTGCCAAAGAAAATTTAGAATGGAAAAGTCAATATTTTTCAACATGCAAGTCAGGCCAGCTTCATTTTTTAGATTGGGTAAAATGTGAGACTATGACTTTACTTTGATAAATGTGTTTGATGACGGCTTAGTTTACTAATACTGTCAAAACATTTTAACTTATTTGCTGTTGATTGACTCTTGAATTACCAGGAATTCCTCATTTTCCTTGTAAAAATATTAATATGGATATATTCACCTGATGCAGGAATCCTTCTGATCTCACTTTTTTATAACTTTCATTTGTTAGATTCATTGTGCATGTTAATTAGACATCAGAAAACCAAATACAACATAGGTGTATAAAGAAAGTAATCAAATAGCTTAGAAACTTACAAAGGCAAGCTCTCCTCTTCCTCCCAAAACATCTGTGAAAGTAGGTGTGAGATAAATAGCTGTAAAATATGAGTTAAAAATTTTAAAATGTTGGCCAGTCCTTAATTTGCTTTGTGTTTATAAGCTACCACTTGACAATAAAAATAAAAAATTGAAACTTTAGATAATGCATTGTAAATACAGTTTAGGTGAGAAAAAGTAAGTGATATCCATCACTGGCACCTAGTCAAGCAAAAGGCTTGGTCTTACATCAAAAGACGGGAGACTGTGACTGCAAGTATACTGATCAGTTTCAAGTTACAAAAATAGTGTCAAGCTATTGGACCAGAAGATCACTTTGTTACCTCTGTACTCTGAATTCAGTATAATTATGCCTGTATTATAGAGGAGGAAAGACTCAGAAAAGGAAGCAACATGGTCAAGGTCACCTAGTAGAGTTCACATGTGAACAAAATCTTTTCAATTCCAAAACCCCTAAAGGCAGATAATGAATTTCTTCCTTAGATGACAACTATGATACAGTAACATCATTGAGAGTGGTTAAATTGGAAAGAAGTAAAGAGATACATAGAAAATATATAAATCTCTCAAGCAAACAATATTGATTTTCAGTTTTGCTTTAATCAAATAGAAAATAGACAGCATTTTACAGGGAGGCACAGACATAGAAAACAGACTTATGGAGACTGGAAGGGGGTGGAAGAAAAGGGTGGGATGAATAGAGAGTAACATGGAAACATACACTACCACATATAAAATAGATAACCAGTGGGAATTTGCTGTATGACTCAGGGAACTCAAACTGAGCTCTGTTACCATCTAGAGAGGTGGGAAATGATGGGATGTGGGAGGGAAGCTCACGAGGGAGGGGACATATGTATACCTGTGGCTGATTTATGTTGATGTATGGCAGAAACCAATGCAATATTTAAAGCAATTATCCTTCAATTAAAAATAAATATTTTTAAAGTATATCATTTTACTATTAATATTTGTTACCAACAAATTATGATTTTCATTGAACTGCAATACATTTGCTTAGATCTGGGATAATATAATATTTACTAAATGTATATAGTTGCTAAATAACAGATTAAATTCCATTTAGTCTGTTAGGTGGGTTTAAAATTACCCACCTCAGTAATTTTAAATAATGGATAAATGCCACCAGTTTTTAAATAGAAAATGTGAAGTATTATAGGGTACTCAGTTTTTGGTTCTTGAGTTGTATGATTGTATGATTATGACTGGAAACATGAACTTTTAAACTAATTATCCTTCCCTCAGGCTTGTCTTATCACATGTCATTTCCTTTTACCTTCATGTCCTCTTCATGTAAAAAAACTTGTGTATGCACACAGAAAAAAATATGAAGGATCTTTATTTACCATATAGAAATTATAGTTTAACTCTGGAAAGATTTTTAAGTAGATAGTAAAAGATTATTTAATTGTCTTCTGGCCATTAAACCTAATAATCTTTTATAGAACTACATTTGTTTGTAGCATTCGAAAGTATAAGGTATAACTATTATTTTAGATTTAAAAAATAATCTATTCTTCAAATCGGACATCTTTATTTATTTCTGCTATAGGGCTGAAAAGACCTGACCCACTAAATTCCTATAAAGTTTCTTTAGAAATATTTCAACACCAAGATCAGAAAAGTGTCTCTTTAACTAAGCAGTTTCTTTACCAAATTCCATGGCTGCTTAGGGAGGTATATCTCTTGCTTGGAAAGTCATAAATCTTACAAGGATATGCCTCATTTTAGGAAAATTCATCTTGTAAAACCACCACTTATGGGAAAAAAGATAACATTACATATATTCTTGCGTAAGTTTAAGCAGCCTCTTAATTGTATACAAATCTCTAGCACATAACAAAATCAATAGCGGCAAGTACCTTTAATGTGCTTTTAGCCCGGCAGATCTTAGTTAAACAGATGAACAATTAGTGTATTTACAGTAAAGAACAAAGAACCCCATGAGTAGAGAAGCCAGATGCTTTGAGTTTGTAAGTTGGCTTTTAAAGAATGCCTGTCTAAGATAAGATGTTTCTGAGAATGTTCACCTTTGTTTGCATTAGGTTCCTCACTTTGAAAAAAAGAAAAAGCTACTCAACTTTCCTCATATTTAAATCTTTGGGCTTCATCCTTGCTTAGGTTTTTATTTTTATCTAGAGTACAGTGTATTTGTTGTCTAGAAACATACTGCATTTTTTTTTCAAGATTCCTCACAGAAGGGATTTATTTTTATATTTATTTTTAATTTTCTTTACTTTATTATGTTGGTTTTGCCATACAATGACATGAAACCGCCATGGGTTTACATATGCTCCCTCTCCAGAACCCCCCTCCTTCCTCCCTCCCAATTCCCTCCCCCTGGGTCATCTCGGTGCACCAGCCCTGAACATCAACCTTGGGCTGGCGATTGATTTCACATGATAATTAACATGTTTCAATGCCATTCTCCCATATCATCCCACCCTTGCCCTCTTCCACGGAGTCCACGAGTCTGTTCTATACATCTGCGTTCCTTTTGCTGCCTCGCATGCAGGGTTCTCGCTGCCATCTTTCTAAATTCCGTATACATGCGTTAGTATACTGTATTGTTGTTTTTCCTTCTGGCTTACTTCACTCTGGATAAGAGGCTCCAGTTCCGTCCACCTGAGTAGAACTGATTCAAATGAATTTTATTTTAATGCTGAGTGATATTCCATTGTGTATACGTACCACAGCTTTCTTATCCATTCGTCAGTTGATGGGCATCTAGGTTGCTTCCATGTCCCGGCTAGTGTAAACAATGTGGTGATGAACATTGGGGTACATGTGTCTCTTTCAATTCTGGTTTCCTCGGTGTGTATGCCCAGCAGTGGGATTGCTGGGTCATATGGAAGGTCTATTTCCAGTTTTTTAAGGAATCTCCACACTGTTTTCCATAGTGGCTGTACTAGTTTGCATTCCCACCAACAGTGTAAGAGGGTTCCCTTTTCTCCACATCCTCTCCAGCATTTATTGCTTGTAGATTTTTGGATGTCAGCCATTCTGACTGGTGTAAAGTGGTACCTCATTGCGGTTTTGATTTGCATTTCTCTGATAATGAGTGATGTTGAGCATCTTTTCATGTGTTTGTTAGCCATTTTTATGTCTTCTTTGGAGAAATGTCTGTTAAGTTCTTTGGCCCACTTTTTGATTGGGTCGTTTATTTTTCTAGAATGGAGCTGCAGGAGTTGCTTTTATATTTTTGAGATTAATTGTTTGTCCGTTGCTTCATTGGCTATTATTTTCTTCCATTCTGAAGGCTGTCTTTTCACCTTACTTATAGTTTCCTTTGTTGTGCAGAAGCTTTTAATTTTAATTAGGTCCCATTTGTTTATTCGTGCTTTTATTTCCGATATTCTGGGAGGTCGGTCATAGAGGATCCTGCTTTGGTTTATGTCAGAGAGTGTTTTGGAAGTCTGCCACAGCAATCAGAGCAGATAAAGAAATAAAAGGGATCCAGATTGGAAAAGAAGAAGTAAAACTCTCTCTGTTTGCAGATGACATGATCCTCTACATAGAAAACCCTGAAGACTCTACCAGAAAATTACTAGAGCTAATCAGTGAATATAGTAAAGTTTCAAGATACAAAATCAACACACAGAAATCCCTGGCAGTCCTATACACTAACAATGAGAAAACAGAAAAAGAAATTAAGGAAACAATTCCATTCACCATCGAAACAAAAAGAATAAAATACTTAGGAGTATTTCTACCTAAAGAAACAAAAGACGTGTATATAGATAATTATAAAACACTGATGAAAGAAATCAAAGAGGACAGAAATAGATGGAGAGATATACCGTGTTCGTGGATTGGAAGAATCAATATAGTGAAAATGAGCATACTGCCTTTTTATAACGAAACTTAGAAAGAACTTAAAGGTTCAATTGTTTTAAGAAGTTGATTGAACATATATCTTTGTGGAATGTGTCTTTCTACATAGTGATGGATGGCTTAGCCCAGTAATTTAGAATTTGACTTCCTTACAAAATCTGAAGAGTTTAAGTTTATAGTCATTGTTAATATATTGCCTTTGGTTGTGCAGATTTTTTGGTAGTAGTTAATTCCAGACATGAAGAAGAGGATTTTTCACAGTGAATAAGGTATGCATTGGTAAATTGTCCTATGGTGGCAAATTATGCACTTCTTAAAAAATACCTTATGTGCGTGCTAAGTCACTTCAGGCATGTCCTGACTCTTTGCGAGCCTATAGACCCTAGCCTGCCAGGCTCCTCTATCCATGGAATTCTCCAGGCAAGAATACTGGAGTGAGTAGCCATCACCTCCTCCAGGGGATCTTTCCAACCCAGGGATTGAATCCATGTCTCTTATGTCTCCTGTACTGGCCAGCAGGTTCTTTAACACTAGCACCATCTGGGAAGCCCCCCAAAATGCCTTCAGGTCAAGTCAAGGGTTAGTCACTCAGGTGTATCCGACTCTGCAATGCCATGGACTATAGCCTGCCAGGCTCCTCTGTCCATGGAATTCTGCAGGCAAGAATACTGGGGTGGGTTGCCATTCCCGTCTCCAGAGGGATTTCCTGACCCAGGGACTGAACCCTGATCTCCTGAATTGCAGGCAGATTCTTTACCATCTGAGCCACCACTTCATGTGTGTGTTAGTCTCTCCTGCACGTCTGACTCTTGCGACCCCCTGTACTGTAACCTGCCAGGCTCCTCTGTCCATGGGATTTCCCAGGCAAGAATACCGGAGTGGGTAGCTATTCTCTCCTTTAGGGAATCTTCCTGGACCAGGGATCAAACCTGGGTCTCCAGCATTGTATGCAGATTCATTATCATCTGAGCCACCAAGGAAGCCCTTTCCTTTACCTCTTTCACAAATATCAATGACTGTTGCATTTAAAATGGATACATAGTGAGTACTTCTGCTTGACCTGTCAAATGATCTGTTAGCTCAAATTAGCATCAGTAGCTTCTTAATCTCCAAATCCCATGGCCTTTCTGGTCTACATCTTCATTAGTCTTTTGTATCACTTGCCCCTTGATTATCCTTTTCCTGACATGTTCTCACCAGGGCTCAATAACCCTAGGGCTTTTCTGTCTTGCGAGTCATTCTTATTCCTGCTTATATCCCCTGAGCAGCAGTGTCTGGAGTTCTTTCTGCCACCTTTGTTTTCTTGATTTCTAGCTCTCTGAAGTCATGCCCTCTGTTAGCGCCAGCTCTCTCCTCTATGAAGATGACTTTAGAATCTATAGGCCCAGCCTTGCCATTCCTTCACTGTCTGGGTCCACACTCCCAGCTGCCAGCAGTTGTGTCTTCCTGGTTGTCTCATCAGCAGCTTAGACTGGTTTCTTCACCATCATGGGCAAACTCCTGACTCCACACGGTCCCTGTTGTCTGCCATGCTTCAGACAAAATGAATTATTGGCCATTTCCTAAACACAGTTTATTCATTCCTTTGACTCTTTTGTCCATTCTGTTCTCTCTGGCTAAAATGTTTTATGCTTTTTATCAAGAAAAGAGTTTACACAAAATGTTTCTATTCAGTGCTTTGTAATTCTGTAGAAGTTCATTTTAAATACTCTTAGTCTCTCATGGGTCATTACTTTCATTGTGAATATTTATGTCAAGATTTATTTTCTGACCAAAATCCTAAGTTTCTTATGGACAGGATACTTCATGCCATCCACAATGCCCAAATGAGGTGTTCAATAGGTGGTGTTCAAAAAACATACAACTGCCCATCAACACAGGGCAATGTACTTGTGGTTCTTGAAGCAGAAAGATACTGTTATTGGTTTGGAAAACTGGGCTCTACAACAAACTGTCTGAAAGGGAGAGTGCTGTAAAGAAGTGCATTTGCTTCCAAAAATCTGTAATAAATCTCGAAGTAGGGACATACTCAGCAAGATAACCTATCTCTGTATTTAAACTTGAAAGCCATGAATTTTGCATTTAAAATAGTTTACTTAAATCATTGTGGAGTTGCATTTTTCCTTGTATAAATGGCTTCAGGAAAAGCAAACCTGAATATACATAAAAACATGCTTCTCTTGCATAGTTATTTTGCTTCAAGCAACAAAACTTTGTATATCACAATGTACTGCCAAAACCCAAATACCTGAGCCACTAGTTTAATTTTTTATTTTATAGAAATGGAGAGAGTTCTAATTTCCCTTATCACTTTCAACAGATATTTGAAAGTATCTTTTTCAATCAGATTAGTACTATGGAATATTCAGAGAATTGGGGAAATATTTACATCACTTGAATATACCATACAAAATGCAAACACATTGGTAATATTTTAATTTATCATTTTTCATGCCAAAGAACAGTTTTCAGTCAAAAATAAATTTTGTCTGAAAAATTAAAGTAGTTTAGTGGTGTAGATTTTTAAGAAAAAGAGATGAGATGATCATATTATTCCCATAAATGTTGTTTCATATAATGTGCTCTTGCTTTTTGTCAGGTCCTGATAATAAATTACATAATACACTGTTAATCAGAGTTCTGGTTTATGAGTCACAGTTATAATTTTGATATTTCAGGTGCCCTAATTTTTTTTCTATAAACTAATCTGTTCCAAAAAGCCTCCATGATTAATTTTCACATTTTGTTTTCCCAAAAACAGAAGCAGGCTCAGAGTCCTTATGGAAGAAAAACTTAGGGATCTGTGACTGCTTCCCCTTTGTTATCTCTTGACATATAGCAAGAAAGTAACTTTATCTTGAGAAAAGATAAAACAAAGAATTGGTCACATATTTTCACTGTAGCCCAGGAATTAAGGCTCTTGAAGTGTTCTACCTGTCCCTGATGAAGGAAAGCTTTTGTAGGTTAGAAGCATGCTCCCAGCTCTAAGAAGGTGATCAAGATTCCCCATCTTAACCTTTCATCTTTTTAACTCTTCTGATCAGGACACTGGCTGTTGGCTTGGACCAATGCCAAAGACACCATTGGTACTTTTCTTCCGAGGCATATAGTTTTGGGGTGGTTTGGGGGTACAATAAAGATTCTATTGGGGCTTCCCAAGTGGCACTAGTGGTAAACAGCCACTAGGAGGAGATTTAAACAGCAGGAGATTTAAGAGATGTGGGTTCGATCTCTGGGTCAGGAAAATCCCCTGGAGAAGGGTATGGCAACCCACTCCAGTATTCTTGCCTGGGAAATCCCATGGACAGAGGAGCCTGGCAGGCTACAGTCCATAGGGTCGCAAAGAGTCGGACACACCTGAAGTGACTTAGCACGTACATACACAAAGAGTCTATTACTCCCAGTTGGAAAGCCTCTTTTAGGGTGTTCCTTTTAGAATCACTATTTTGGGGCTCAGTCTCTTCCAGCTCAATTGTTTTTGAAACTCTTCTTTCCTATTTTGCATTGATTCTTTAGGGTTGCTTCTGTTTATTCTCCTGTTGGGTCTGGTAGTACCTCTTCTTGCTCGACATGATAAATCACAGACATCTCTATGGAGCACCAAGTGGGAACTGCAGTGAGGGCCAGGGAAAGAAAAGATGGGGCAGAAAGTATATAGGTTTGTCTCTAATCCAGGCTGTAGTAACTCCTCAGACTCAGTCTTTTCCATCCCTGTGAAGCAGACTTCATGAACATTGGAGGTCAGAGCTTCAGATAGTCATACAAGGTTATTTTTTCATCTGAAAGTTTCTCCCTGTCCAACTCACTCAAAATCATGAAAGAAATCAGACAGCTGACTGGGACTAGACACTCAGAATCCTAGCCAGTTCTCTTTAGAGACTCTTTATAAGAGGAAGATTAAGACCAAAATTTGGGTCATTTATATGTAGGAAACTAGAGCAAATAGAGAAAGGGCCTCTGAGGTTTAGAGAAATGTAAAGACCTTCAGCCTAGTCTAGACACCCCCAGGTGAAGGGAAGGTAAATCCCAAATATCAGTTCCACCCAGGGTCTGACATGGAGAGGGCTTCACACAGCACAAAGAGAGCTGAGATAAAATCTGATTTCATCTAAGCAAAAACAGGAAGAGATTGCTAACAGTCATTTTTATCAGAGTGAAAATAGGTGATCTGAGCCCTAAATGGGCAGTTTTTTCCAGGTAAGAGTTGTGTGATATTCACTGATGAAAAAGCACTTATTAGCCAACCCGTAGGCACCTTCCCTGATGACACTGCACACCCTCACAGTAAAGGAGTCTTAAGATGTTTTCAGGAAGTCATTCCCAAGAAGAAAATAAGGACCCTGCCTAGCCAGATCTTAGAATGGTAATACTTATGAATGGCAGGCTTCCCAGGCAAAGGGTCAGTGAGTAAAGAATCTGCCTGCAGTGCAGGAGACACAGGAGACACAAGTTTAATCCCTGGGCGAGAAAGATCCTCTAGAGGAGAGCATGGCAACCCATTCCAGTATTCTTGCCTGGAAAATCCCATGGACAGAGGAGCCTGGTGGGGTAGACTCCATGGGGTCAAAGAGTCAGACATGACTGAAGGGACTGAGCATGCACACATCTATGAACGGCATGAAGATTCACATTATTCTGACTATTCTAAGATTTGCATCTTACTTATTTGATCTGAAGTCATATTTCATAAAGCATAGTAACAAATTTTGATAGTCATTAGATGTAATATTTGTGGATGGTTCAATGGAGGTTATGACATCATGAATATCACTGTAATCAACATTAAATAAAGGATATCAGGAAACTGAAAAGGTAGGACTATCTGTATAACTGTGTTTCTACCTTATTATCATGGCAGACATGAAATTAGCCAAGAAGTGTGCATTATATAAAAGTCCAGGAAAAGGTAGTTCCTAGGTCTGAACAAGAGATGATAGTGCCTGAACACTGCAGAAAAATCCTCATGCACTGATTGGACAATAAACAAAAATAAGTACCTCTTCTCTACCTATTATTCTAACTCTAAACCTGTTCATCATTATACCTCACATGGGCCTTAAATTTTGCTTGTAAATACAAAAGCACCCCCTTCCACACACACACACACACACAAGTTCCCACATACTGAACAAAGCTGTGCCCGCAAACTGGGGTTTGGCAGCTTATTTGGCCTGGCAATGCCAGCACAGCCATACCTTAGTGTTTGTCCCAAAGTAGAGCTGATCGCAGCAAGCAAGAACCAGCAGGTCTGTGGTCATTCCAGAGACATTCATTTTATCATAGATGCCAACTACAATACCAGTAACTGAGGTGTGGCTTAGGTTAAGGAAGGGGGTATGAAGAGCAAGAACTTAAGGAAAATGAAAGAATGTTTTAACTCTTTGCTTGATCTCTATCCCAACCTCCACTACCATCAGCCTCCCAAATAAATGAATATACCAGAGTACTAAGGACTGCAAGTAACCTCAACCCAAGTCCCAAGCATTGCTCAGTTTAAACTAGATTACAATTATTAAGACTTTCTTTTCTAGAAATTATAGAGCCACCACTCTTAGTAGGATTAATATCAACAGAGTATGTGGTAGGATGCTAAATGAAACCTCTCCTGATGTTCAAGAATTCTTAATGATTCCCCAACTAATTCTGAAGAAGTGTCAAGCACTCAAATAAGAGATCATTGGAATTTGATACACAAAAAGCTTACTTCAAGGTGAAAGAATGAATCATGTTAAATTTGATTCATCCCAACCCAGAAATTTTTTAAAAGTTTGAGACATTGAAAGGGAGAACTTCTCAGATCTTCTCAGACAAAGCGCAAAGTTTTACCCTCCAAATGGGAGAGGAAAGAATGACGAGCTCATCCTATTCTCTCAAGCCAAGTGAAGATAACTGCAAGAGATTCTCCCATAAAACTTAAAGATGTCTTCCAGATGGTGGTTCTAGTAATAGTTTGTGGACCTATCTTATATTTATTCTTCATAGACCAATGCCAGTAACGTTAACATGAATAACCCTATGCTTAACTATAGCAAATAAAAGGTAATTTTCAGAATGCTGTATTACAGCATCTCCTGTAACACCAATAGGGATCTGTATAAATTATTAGTTATGGGATGCAAGCCAAAGCGGAGTCCAAGTTTGTAACAATTCCTATTTCTCTTTTCTGACTCAGTTTATAAATAGATTCTAAGAAATTCTTATTCACAAATTACCCAAAAAATTAGCAAATACAGAAGAAATGTAAATAATTTCCATGACAATTTATCATTTCCTTCATTTGTCCATACTCTATTATTTGTGTCAATTAGCTATGAATTACATAGATAAACTTTTGATAATGTTAACACTGTTAGGATAAGCCCTCCATTTTCCTTGACTTTTTGTGGTATAGTTATTATTTCTTGTTGAAGTTTTGAAAAATACCTATATTGGTTTTAATATAGGTATATTTCCTTAGTCAGTGTTCAGTGTTCTGTTCACTGTAAAAATTTACTAATCACTTATTAATTGAATATCTCAAAAGGAGAAACATATGAGGGGGTATACTTGGATTTGACTGTGATTAAAAGCCTAGCTGACACTTAAATCTGCTAGGAGATCTTCACTATGTCACACAAACTTTCAGGGCCCTAGATTTTTCAACTGTAAAATGAAGAGAATTGACTTGAATATCCATCTTGAGGTGTCTAATCCTCCATTTTCTTGAATGTTTTGCTTAGTTTAATTGAGGGATCCAACTGTCTTCCAGCCTGAGCAATGTTACCCCTGTATTTCTGGGTTTATTAGCTAAATGTCACAGACCTTTCTTAAACTGATGAAATGTACATAATTTATACTCTAGCAGAAAAGATCTGCTTTACCTTGACACCAAGACAGACTTCCTTGGGCACCCCACTCTCACCATCTCTAGTTAACTGAGACCAAGATACTTTCTAAACAGGAAAGGTCACTTTTACTTTGAGACTAGAGCATAATGAGATGGACACTTAGTCCTGGGTTATGACTGTAAAAAAACATACTGGGAATTTAAGGAGAATGAATAAGAAATGCCATAAACCTCCCATCATTATTTGTTGAAATATTTGTATTCTCTCTTTACTGAGGTTTGTTTTCTAACCTCCAAAGAAATGCCTGGCCATTTAATGAAAATTATATGGAAAATTCTACCTTTGTTTAATCACGATTTTATAACAGGAAAAAAAACATATTCCTCTGAGCACTTTAAAATGTATAAGAACCTAACATATTTCCTAAATAAGATTCATTCTTTTGGTATATATTCGGGAAAGGGAAAAGAAATTATAATACAAAAGCGTCACTGGATTTTTACCTCAGAGTTTCAATATATTTGATTCTTTCCCTTTTGCTTTTAATTTTTTCCTTTGGCCAAATTGACTTTTAATGTTAAACTTGTTTTGGGATTTGTTAAGACTGGCAGTGCTCAACTTATTTAAATGTTTCATTTTGCTTATTAAATAATATAGACATCTTACACTCATTTTTCTAAATCTTTCTCCCTCTAGAAAACTCACTGGAAAAATTAAGTAAGCAAGGAAACTGTAATGGAAGAACAGTCCTCCTCTTTAAAATAATATCGTAGAATTAAAACCAAAATTTTAGCCATAGAATTTAATGGAGAGTTTCTACTGTAAATAATAGTTGAAGACCACTAGCATTATTTGCATAAGGCATAAGATATTATCTCGACACTTAGAGTTACACATGTGATTTTTTCCTATAAAAGATTTTTGTTTAATGCTTACACAAAGATAGTGAGGAATTAGTTTCACTTTAAATAACTGTCCCACACAGCACTGACCTGATAATTTGGTTACCAAAAGCCGCAAGTCTGGACTATTAACAATTAACTAAGGTAAGCTGCAATTGTGATGTCTGATAAGAATGACCTTGTTTAATTATACAGTTCACAAGTGAGTAGCAAAGTTTATGTAGCTCTAGGCTTAGAATAAGTTCTAAAAGAGACTTAATATATACATACTTGTATACAAAAACAACCATGTTCACTAATTAATTCTAATATTTATTTTAAAAATTATTATTATCTGTTGGGATCAGTCATAGGGAAGTTTATTTTGCATGCTTGGATTTCATAAAATAATATCATCCAACTTCCTTATAGGAATTAAAATAAGTCATTGTAAAATGATTTTAGGAACACTGTCTTTTAAATTTCATATCACATCTGAAATATTTGGATTTTGAAAGATATTATATCCCTCAAATCACTTGTGTCTTGAATTCCACATTAAGTATTAAGTAAGCATTTCAAACCATGTAAGCATCTGTTCTTACTATCACTGAAGTAAAACGGAAAAAACATAAATATTGCAGCATTTATTCAATGAGCAAATAAATTTGCCCAATCTGCTGTTTCCTTTTATTTTTCTTTTTGTATTGGTCTGCCTTGAACAATTAGATATTTTAAACTATGGTAATGATTTTTCACTGCAGAGACTATAAGTGAAAAAATTATTTGCAGTTTTAGAATTTAAAGTGTGAGAATTAGTCTTCCAGTGACTCACATGAACAAATATGCAAGGGCCCTCACCTCGCATGACTTAACCAAGCACCAGGAACTTCACATTCTGTGCTGACTGAGAATTTTCAGGGTTCAAGAGAAAATAGGTAAATAAAAACATCTGGTGGTGTCCTACACAGTCTTAAAACATTGACTTCAGCAGCTTTCTGTACCACAAGATTTTTCAAAGCACTTAATATGCTTTGCTTTGTCTGTTTACCTCCAAGTAGGGGATCAAGTCGGAGAAGGCACTGGGGACCCACTCCAGTACTCTTGCCTGGAAAATCCCATGGACGGAGGAGCCTGGTGGGCTGCAGTCCATGCGGTTGCATAGAGTCGGACACGACTGAGCAACCTCACTTTCACTTTTCACTTTCATGCACTGGAGAAGGAAATGGCAACCCACTCCAGTGTTCTTGCCTGGAGAATCCCAGGGACAGGGGGAGCCTGGTGGGCTGCCGTCTATGGGGACGCACAGAGTCAGACACGACTGAAGCGATTTCGCAGCAGCAGCAGGGGATCGAGCAACCAGAATGCTAAACATTATTTCCAGTGGAACTCTTTTTCTGTTGAATTGCTGTTACTGACTGAAGGAGCTGTGCCTGCGTGTGCGCTCAGTCGCTTCAGCTGTGTCTGACTCTGCGACCCATGGACTCTAGCCCGCCAGGCACCTCTGTCCATGAGATTGTCCAGGCAAGAGTCCTGGAGTGAGATGCCATGCCCACCTCCAGGGGGTCTTCCCAACTCGGGGATCGCACCCGCATCTCATAAGTCTCCTGCATGGGCAGGTGGGGTTCTTTACAACCAGCGCCACCTGGGAAGCCCTGGGGCCCCACAAATACAGCTGGGGAGTGCTAGGCTGTAGATCCATGTCTGGGGGTAAGTAAGAAATATTCATGTGGTAGTTAGATCCTTAAGACTAGGCGAGGTTGCTGACACAAAAACCAGACAAGAACAAGAACTTTGAAAAAAAAGACCACACACAAGTTCTAGGACAAGCAGAGCATTATATGAGCTTATTGTGCATGCCACAGACTCATAAAATTGTTAAATTAGAAGTAAGAACAGAGATCATTTCGTTCAACTTCCTCACTTAAGAGCCAAGGCAATTAAGGACTGAGGAATTAGGTGACTTATTTAAAGTCCCACAGCTTATTTCCTGATTGCTAATTGAAATCAAGAAAAAAAAATATACACCTAAGGAAACTTGCCCTAAACAAAAGCAGCAACTTCAGGTCACAAGTCATTAAAATATGTTAAAAATAATTTCTTAATATAGAAGATGAAGGAATCCACTGAATTCCTTCCATCCTTCACATAATTAATGAGGAAGGAATGTTTTGAGTGGACAAACTAGACCAAACACTGGTTGGAAGTGACCACACAATGATATTTCTCATGACAATGGTAAGAAAAGAAAAAGAAAATTCCTGTCGTTTGTAGCTTTGTGTGGCCTTTTGTTGTTTCATTTGAGAGTATTGAATACAGAAAAAAATAAAGTTATTTTTATTCCTTTTGACTCCTCAACAACTCAAGTTATCTAATAGTATAGGAGGAGGAATGTTTATATCCTAATGTAAAGGACCTTGTGTATGTTGGCCTAGAATAATTCAAAACGATATAATACAACTTCTGGCAGCAATTCAGATTCATTTTTATACTAAAAACAACAACAAAAAATGACTGGAAACTTTTTTGACACACTCTTAAAATGACTAATTTTTGGAGCTGCTGGAAATCTAGTTCCTTGTCCTCATGGTTCAGTGTTTGCTCTTATAAAAGAGGCCACCACACCTCTAATTGCTTAACAACTGTACCTTTGATCTGTTCTCATTTTCTATCTAATTAAATGTAAATATTATTTCACATTATAAGCCAGTGAAACAAGGTGTCATTTTTCTACCCTTCTCTGTATCTTCCTTGTTTACTAGAACAGGTGCCATAATAGATATTCAGCATAAATGCCTATAAAATGGAGATAATAATATCTCCCTCATAATCTTATTGACAGGCTTTATTGAGACAGTGTGTATGAACATTGTTTGTAAAGAGTACAGCCCTAGTTATACATTAAGGATGATGATGATTATTACTACTAGTGTTAGCATTAGTATTTATAAGACAATGCTCCAAACATAAAATAGGGGATATTAAAAAGAACCAGGATATTTATAAAGCTAGGTTCACAACCCAACACACAATAATCCTCCAAAAACATTTGTTGAATTAAATATAAAATCAATATAGCAGAAATGGATCACAATGGAATGTAGGTACAGAATAAATGATGAGTAAGAGCCTCATGCTGGGAAAGACTGAAGGCAAAAGGAGACGAGGGTGGCAGAGGATGAGATGTTTAGATAGCGTCACCAACTTAACGGACATGAACTTGAGCAAACTCTGGGAGATAGTAAAAGACAGGGAAGCCTGGCATGCTGCATTCCATTGGGTTGCAAAGCATCAGAAATGAATTTGTGACTGAACAACAACAAGAACTTCATGAAATCAATATAGAGTGAGTAGTAAGATAATTTTTAAAAGGTTATGCCAAAACGAAGATTGAAGAACCTGTGTGCTGCAACTAAGACTAGGCCAAATTAAAAAAATGAATAAATGAGTAAAATACATTTTTAAGAAAAGAAAAGAAAAATAGCCTTGGTGAAATGAAAAATAACAGGAGTAGTTATGAGCAGGGAACTATTATTATAATGTAATCAAGGAATTATAATTTAATTACAATAATTTAAGTATCAAAATTGGGGGTATTTGTTTGTTATGATGATGAAGTTGGAAACTAATGTTTATAGATAGAGGGAAAAAAGAGGTGAGACAATCCAGGATTTAAGGAAGAGACAGTTCTGTTCAGCACAGCTGTCTAATGAAGTCATCTTGGCTTCACTTTAAAGATATGTTTTCATCTATTCTCCAGTCTAATATCTCTCTTCAACTCCAGAATTAGACATCTAGTTATTTAGCACCCAAGCTTGCATGACTAATATAAGCCTCAAAATTAACTTGTCTGGAAATGAACTCTTGATTCCCTGCACCCCAGACCTTGGCTCTCTTCTCCATCTCAACCTTTCACTTAAGCTAACGTGCTTCCATCATTTTTAACTCCTTTGTTTCACTCACACCTCAAATCCAAACCATCAGCAAATTCTATCAGCTTTTAGATCAAACTATATCATACAAATGTGAATTCACCATTTCTTACCATTCATATACTTCAGTGCTAGTCAAACCCACAAATTGCAACAGACTCTTAGATGGCATCCATGTTTTCTCCTTTGCCCTACTACAGTCTGTAATCTAATTAGCAGCAGTTATTTTTGTTTCTTTTTTGTTGAAGTGTATTTGTTATACAATATTTTATAAGTTACAAGTATACAATATAGTGATTCAAAATTTTAAAGCCCATACTCCACTCATAGTTATAAAATGCTCTCTGTATTTCCCATGTTGCACAATATATCCCTGCAGCTTATTCTGCAATTAATAGCTAGTACCTTTTAGTCCCATACCCCTATATTTTCCCTCCCTGCTTCTCTCTCTGCACTGGCAACCAAATTTTTCCATTGGTAACAACATGGATGGACTTGGAGAGTATTATGCTAAGTGAAATGACATCAGACAGAGAAAGGCAAATACTGCATTATATCACTTACATGTGGAATCTAAAAAGTATCACAAGCTAGTGAATAAAACAAAAGAAATGACTGATGTGGGAATTTTTGCAAACACTCCTGTCTGGCATATCCATGCTTCCTTCCAACCTCGGCTCAAATATCTCTCCTTCATAAAAACCTCTGACATCTCACCTAAATATTACCTGTAAGCATTCTCTGTCCCTTCATCTTCTTCATCACTACAGATTTCACCCTATGTAGATATTGTGTATTTGCATATATTTTGTCTCCTCCACTATAAATTAAGTTCATGAGACATGTCATCTGTCTTACCTCTAAGTTCCAAAAACCAGTGCCTGGAATAAAATGAATGTGCCATACATGTCTGCATATAACATTTGTTAGTCCCTAGAACTCCCTATTTTTTATTCAAGGTAATCTTTGTTTGATATTTGTGATTTTTATATGCAATCATCACTTAAAGAATAAAAAGGCTTAAATGTGCAACTTTTCAACAATACTCTTAAGCCATCCTTTTGGCTTCTCAGGAGGGCTTCTCACTTTATCAAAGTGACTTATTACCTGCCCCAAGCATACACACTTCTAAGAGAAGCCAGTGTCTACACCAGTGGAGATAGATGTTTAGAACAAGGCTCTGTTCCATGTGAACCTAAAGGCCTGCCCCAGCTTACGGGCTTGCTGTGTTCAGGAGGTTCATGTTCATCCTACATACACCACACAGCTTGAAAAAAAAGAGCAGAATCAATCATATTCATATCTTGAGAGTTTAGAAATAGGAAACTGTCAGATTGAAATAATTAGCTGAGCTGCACAATATTAAGAGGCAGGGTGCGGAAGCAGTGCTTCTAGGTCTTTTGCAAGTAAAAGACAGAGCATAATAATGAGCAAATGTGTTGAGAGATGCCGAGGTTCCCTGAGTGAGCTCCAGGGGAGTCCTAAGAGGGAGACAGAAGAGGGTCTCCTAACAATTCAGCTCCCAGCCTGTGAGTATTTTGAAAATAAATAAATCCCCTCTTTCTTTAGTGTATCAGGGTGAACCACTTTTCTCTGAACCCAAGAAAACCATGACATAATCTGCATAATTACAGACTAAGACTAATACATCCATTAGTCGAATTCATACATTACAGACTAATGCAGAAGATACAATATCATACATAACATTCTTGTGCTCTCAACCAGGGCCAATTACAGGTGAAGTGGCACTAGTTTTTTTTTGTTTGTTTATTTGCTTATTTAAGAATACTTACAGCTGCTTTATTCTTAAGAACTCCAAACTGGAAATAACACACACATTCATCTACAACAGGATGAATAAGTAAACTGTGACACATTCATACAAAAAAATACTACACAGCAACGAGAAAGATATATACCCATGGATGAATCTCACAGATAAATATTGAGTGGGAAAAAACCCAGACACAAAAGAATATGTACTGTATGAGATCATATATATGAAGTCAAAAACAACCAGTGTAGGTGTTACTTTTGGTGGGGAATTGGAAGGGGCCACAACGGAGCCAGTTGGAGTGCTTGAACTTCCCTATATCTAGATTTTCATCATTGGCTATATGAGCATACACATATGTTCATGTATAAATACATAGTTGTTAATTTCCATCCATGTATAGGGCAGGAACAATGCCTTCGTGTGGTTCTGTATTAGTTGGCACAGTTTCCTTCAGACCATTATTACATAGAACAAGAGAAGTGTCAGTGTTTTGATGATGGTCTGTGAAGACCATGTAATTTTGTCTTTCTCCATCAACACGTACACACTTTACCTAGTGCTGAACTTACATGGTCCTTGTGAGTGAAGTTAGATTTTTTTTGTTTGTTTTTGCAATTGCTTGTTTGTTTTCTGACTGTGTCCGATCTTAGTTGCAGCACACAAGATCTTCTTTGTGGTGGACCAATCTTCCTTGCATTATATGGGATCTTTTATTTTTTTTACATTTCATTATTTTTTTTATTTTCTTTCTGAGTGTATTTTTTATTTTATTTTTAAAATATTTTTAACATATTTATTTATTTCCTTTACATTATCGTGTTGGTTTTGCCATACATTGACATGAATCTGCCATGGGTATATATGTGTTCCCCTTCCAGAACCCCCCTCCCTCCTCCCTCTCGATTCCCTCCCCCTGGGTCATCCCGGTGCACCAGCCCTGAGCATCAACCCTGGGCTGGCGATTGATTTCACATATGATAATTAACATGTTTCAATGCCATTCTCCCATATCATCCCACCCTTGCCCTCTCCCATACAGGCCAAAAGACTGTTTTATACATCTGTGTCTCTTTTGCTGTCTCGCATACAGAGTTATCATTACCATCTTTCTAAATTCCATATATGCGTTAGTATACTGTATTGTTGTTTTTCCTTCTGGCTTATTTCTCTCTGTATAATAGGCTCCAGTTTCATCCACCTCAGTAGAACTGATTCAAATGTATTCTTTTTAATGGCTGAGTAATATTCCATTGTGTATATGTACCACAGCTTTCTTATCCATTCATCAGTTGATGGGCATCTAGGTTGCTTCCATGTCCTGGCTATTGTAAACAATGCGGCGATGAACATTGGGGTACATGTGTCTCTTTCATTTCTGGTTTCCTTGGTGTGTATGCCCAGCAGTGGGATTGCTGGGTCATATGGCAGTTCTATTTCAAGCTTTTTAAGGAATCTCCACACTGTTCTCCATAGTGGCTGTACTAGTTTGCATTCCCACCAACAGTGTAAGAGGGTTCCCTTTTCTCCACATCCTCTCCAGCATTTATTGCTTGTAGACTTTTGGATGGCAGCCATTCTGACTGGTGTAAAGTGGTACCTCATTGTGGTTTTGATTTGCATTTCTCTGATAATGAGTGATGTTGAGCATCTTTTCATGTGTTTGTTAGCCATTTTTATGTCTTCTTTGGAGAAATGTCTGTTAAGTTCTTTGGCCCACTTTTTGATTGGGTCGTCTATTTTTCTGGAATGGAGCGGCAGGAGTTGCTTGTATATTTTTGAGATTAATTGTCTGTCCATTGCTTCATTTGCTGTTATTTTCTCCCATTCTGAAGGCTGCCTTTTCACCTTGCTTGTAGTTTCCTGTGTTGTGCAGAGCTTTTCGTTTTAATGCAGTCCCGTTTGTTTTCCATTGCAGTGCGCTGACTCTCTAGTCGAGTACACAGCCTCACTAGTTGTGGCACACAGGCGACAGAGGACATGGGCTTAGTAGTTGCCTGTGGGTGCATGGGCTTGGGTGCTCTATGGCCAGTGGGATCTTACTTCCCCAACTAGGAATTACCTCTTCATTCCCTGCATTGCAAGGTGGATTCTTAACCACTGCACCCCAGGGAAGTCCCCGAAGTTAGATGTTTTATTCAGCTTATAAAAATATAATGAAATCAACTGCCAGTAAAAGTTCCAGGGATGAAGATTTGAACTGGGATCTCTCAGGCTACTTGATGTCTTAAGCTATTTGTTTTCTCAAGGTTAGCTTTCAATTAGCAGAGCAAACTACAGATTTGAAGCAATTATCTGGATAATTCAAGCAAAAACATTGCTTTGACTTAAATTGCCTGAATAATTGTAAGTTAATAATCTCTTCACTATTGATTCCTTCTCTAGTGAATTGTCCGGGTAATAGAGACAAAGCATGGTGTTGGCTTAAGTTACCCAGATAATTGCATACTTGCTTTACTCCTCCTTGTCAACAAGACCTGGCTATGATGTAAAAACCTCAGTGGATAAATGGCGTAGATTGATAGCTAAGGCCAGATTTATCAATAGAGGGTGAAACGAGCACCAAGCAAAAACCAAGAAGTCTTATATTAGGGAATACAAGGGATGTGGAGCACCAGGGACTGCCAGAGTAGGCAGACCTGCTTCCCTACAAGGCACTTGATGAATAAAGTGATTGGAGGTGTGGAATGACAAAGCCCAATGATGACAAATTCTCATACATGGGAGATGCTTGGGGAATAAAATGGCCTTCCAAATGTCCAGCTAGTTACAATGCAACAGGTTTATCTGTTGATTAAAAAGAAGAATTTTTAAATTTTTAGGAACTCTAAGTTCAACATAGTATCATTCCAGTGCCTTATACATGAGGTGATTTCAGATGTTGTGCCCAATCATGTCCAACTCTTTGTGACCCCATAGACTGCAGCACATCAGGCCTCCCTGTCTCTCATCACCTCTCGGAGTTTGTCCAAGTTTACGTTCATTGCATCAGTGATACCATCCATCCATCTCATCTTCTGACACCCTCTTCTCCTTCTGCCCTCAATCTTTCCCAGCATCAGGGACTTTTCCAATGAGTCATCTGTTCGCATCAGATGATCAAAATAATGGAGCTTCAGCTTCAGCTTAAGTCCTTCCAGTGAATCTGCAGGGTTGATCTCTCTTAAGAGTGACTGGTTTAATTCCCTTGCTGGCCAAGGGGCTTTCAGGAGTCTTCTCTAGTACCACAGTTCAAAGGTATCAATTCCCTGGCATTCTGCCTTCTTTATGGTCCAGCTCTCACAACCGTATGTGCCCACTAGGAAGATCATAGCCTTGACTATATGGACCTTTGTTGGCAGAGTGATGTCTGCTTTTCAACATACTGTTTAGGTTTGTCATCACTTTCCTGCCAAGAAGCAATCGTCTTCTGATTTCATGGCTGCAGTCACCATCTGCAGTGATTTCAGAACCCAAGAAGAGGAAATGTGCCACTACTTCTAACCCTTCCCCTTCTACTTGCCAGGCAGTAATGGGGCTGGATGCCATGATCTTAGTTTCATAATGTTTAGTTTAAGCCAGCTCTTTCACTCTCCTCCTTCACTCTCATCAAGAGGCCCTTTAGTTCCTCTTCTCTTTCTACCATTAGAGTGGTATCATCCACATATCTGAGATTGTGGATGTTTCTCCCACCTATCTTGATTCTAGCTTGTATCTCACCCAACCTGGCATTTCTCATGAAGTGCTCAGCATATTGGTTAAACGAACAGCATAACAGCAGACCACCCTTTTGTACTCCTTTCTCCATCTTGAACCAATTAGTTGTTCCATGCAGGGTTCTAACCTGCATATAGGACTAGCAGGAGACAGGTCAGATGGTATGGTATTCTAATCTCTCCAAAATTACAAAGAAGAAGCTAAAAGCACAAAGAAATACTCTTCATTGTTATCATTTTTATAGGCTTAATGTGAGTTTCTCAATTAAACTCTTTCTAATGCTTGCTAAGGGGGAAAAAAGAGGTGACCTTTTAAATATGAATAATCTGTGCCATGCTAAATCAACAAACTCCATTTCTAGGACTAAGGGAAATCATGAAATAATGACTCTATATCTTTATTGCTTTAAATCCAACTGCCAGTAAAATAATTTCTTCTGAAAGGCTGTCTTATGAGCTGTCAGACATTTATGTTATAAAGGTTATAACCAAATTATAGCTTAAGATTTATTGATTCATCATATTTATTCAACAAATTTTTATTATATACCTATAGTGTGACAGATAATGTGCTTTCACATATATTATATCATACTTTTATTTGCACCACAGAGCAAGTGATATAGTATCATTGTCTTTCACCACAGGCTACTTTATTTCCCATTCTCAAATCTGTATCTTTTATATTAAAATAAAAAAGAAATAAAAACAGGATAGTGATATAAAGGGAATTAGTATTCAGATATTGTCCAGATGCTGTCAAATGACTGTGTTTTTCATACTATTAGTATGTTGGTATAAAACATAAAACTTTCCCTTCTACTAAAAACTCCAACTCATGGCATACGGACTGCCAGCTGTGTCGGCAACCATTTTGCAGTACAGATTTGGGTCTGAAGTACCAGCTCAAAGGCCTCTGGGCCTTTCACCTTATGAGCTGGTGAAACTAGAAAACACAAAGGAAAATAGGAGAACAAGATGGCGGAGGAGTAGGTGGACATGGAGTACATCTCTCTCTATGGATACATGAGGAATAGAGTTTCAGACACAGAAGTGCATGCAGAACTCTAGCTGACAGTTGACAGGAGTACCTGACCAGTGGGAAAGAATATACAGAACCATGCAAAACTGAAGATCAAGCCCTGAGCCTTTGGAGTCAGAGCACTGACTCCAAGACCCTAGACTACCAGAGAACTAACCCTAGAGAGTACCAAATAGTGAGAACTCACACTAAGGAAACCACTTGAATACAAGACCTGGCATCACCCAACCACCAGTAGCACCTTGTGCAGGATGCCTCATGTAAACAACAAACAAAACAAAAAAACAAACCCAGTCATGAGCAGACAAGGTTACCACCTCACTCACCCTTGCCCATCAGAGGAAAAACAAACAAACAAAAACTCAGCACAAATCTCACCCTATGCAAAGCTTACACAAACCACTGGAACAACCTTAGGAGGGCAGAAACCAAAAGGAAGAAAGAATTCAACCTTGAAGCCTGGGGAAAAGAGACCTCAAAGACATTAAGTTTTATTGGCATACACACACACACACACACACACACACACATATATGCCTAGAAGAATTAAAGAATAAGCATACAGAGACAAGCAATACAATTACTGAAATTAAAAATACTCTGGAAGGAATCAATAGAAGAATATCTGAAGCAGAAGAACAGATCAGCGAGCTGGAAGATAAAATGATGGAAATAACTTCTGAAGAGCAGAATAAGGTAAAAAAAAAATGAAAAGAACTTAGGAAAGTCTCAGAGACCTCTGGGACAATATCAAATGCACCAACATTTGAATTATAGAAAAAGAAAGAGTGTGAGGAAATTTTTGAAGAGATTATAGTTGAAAATGTCCCCAACATGGAAAAGGAAATAGTCAATTAAGTCCAAGAAGTGCAAGGAGTCCCATATAGGATAAACCCAAAGAGAAACAATTCAAGACACATACTAATCAAACTAACAAAGATTAAACACCAAGAAAGAATATGAAAAGCAGCAAGGGAAAAGCAACAGGTAACATACAAGGGAAACCTCATATGCTTAACAGTTGATCTTTGAAGCAGAAACTCTGTAGGCCAGAAGGGAATGGCAGGAAATATCAAAAGTACTGAAAGGAAAAAAATCTACAACCAAGATTATTGTACCTGGCAAGGATCTCATTTAAAATTGATGGAGAAATAAAAAGCTTTTCAGACAAACAAAAGTTAGGAGAATTCAGTACCACCAAATCAGCTTTATAATAAATGTTAAAGGGACTTATATAGTCAAGAAATACAAGAAAAAGAAAAAGATCTACAAAATCAATCCAAAACAATCAAGAAGTGACAATAGGAACATATATATCAATAATTACTTTAAATGCAAATGGATTAAATGCTCCAACCAAAAGACACAGACTGGCTGAATGGATACAAAAACAAGGCCCATATATATGCTGTCTAGAAGAAACCCACTTCAGACCTAAAGACACATATAGACTGAAAATGAGAGGATGGAAAAATATATTCCATGCAAATGGGAAGCAAAAGAAAGCTGGAGTAGCAAACCTCATATCAGATAAAATAGACCTTAAAATAAAGAAGATTACAAGAGATAAGCAGGACACTACATAATGATCAAGGGATCAATCCAAGAGGAAGACCTAACAACTGTAAATATCTATGCATCCAATATAGGAGCACCTCAATACATAAGACAAGCACTAACAGACATAAAAGGAGAAGTTAACAGTAACGCAATAATAGTAGGATACTTTAACACCCCACTCACACCAATGGACAGATCATCAAAACAGAAAATTAATAAGGAAACACAAGTCTTAAATGATATATTAGATGAGAGGGATCTCATTGATATCTTCAGGACATTCCATCCAAATGCAGGAGAATACACCTTCTTCACAAATGTACATGGAACATTCTCCAGGATAGACCACATTTTGGGTCACGAATCAAACCTAAGTAAATTTAAGAAAGTTGAAATTGTATCAGGCATCTTCTCTGATCACAATGCTATGAGACTAGATATCAATTACAAGAAAAAAACTTTAAGAAACACAAACACTTGGAGATTAAACAATACATTTCTAAATAACAAACCATTTACTGAAGAAATCAAAAGGGAAATAAAAAATTTCTAGAAACAAATGACAATGAAAACATGACAACTCAAAACCTATGGGATGGAGCAAAAGTATTCTAAGAAGGAAGTTTACAGAAATACAATCTTACCTCAAGAAAAAAAAAACATCACATATACACAATGGAATATTACTCAGCATTAAAAAAAAATTCATTTGAATCAGTTCTACTCAGATGGACGAAACTGGAGCCCATTATCCAGAGTGAAGTAAGCCAGAAGCAAAAACAACAATACAGTATATTAACGCATATATATGGAATTTAGAAAGACAGTAACGAAAACCCAACATGCGAGACAGCAAAAGGAATGCAGATGAATAGAATAGACTCGTGGACTCTGTGGATGAGGGTAAGGGTGGGATGATATGGGAGAATAGCATTGAAACATGTTAATTATCATATGTGTAATCAATCGCCAGCCCAGGATTGATGCTCGGGGCTGGTGCATCAAGATTTCCCGGGGGGGAGGGAGGAGGGAGGGAGGAGGGAGGGGGGTTCTGGAGGGGGAGCATATGTAAACCCATGGTGATATCATGGCATTGTATGGCAAAACTAATTAAGAAAAAAAAACAGGTCAAAAAAAAAAAAGAAAAAAAAACATCAAATAGGCAACCTAACTCTACACCTAAAACAACTGGAAAAAGAAGAACAAAAACTCCCCAGAATTAGCAGAAGAAAAGAAATCATAGATATCTGAGCAAAAATAAATGAAAAGGAAATTAAAGAAACAATAGTAAAGATTAATAAAACTAAAAGTTGATTCTTTGAAGAGATAAACAAAATTTACAAAACTTTGGCCAGACTCATCAAGAAAAAAAGAAGAATCAAATCAACAAAATTAGAAATGAAAGAGGAGAAGTTACAACAGACAATGTAGAAATACAAAGGATTACAAGAGACTATTATGAACAACTATATAGCAATAAAGTGGATATCCTGGAAGAAATGGACAGATTCTCAGAAAAGTTCAATCTTCCAAGACTGAACCAGGAAGAAATAGAAATTATGAGCAACTCAATTACAATTACTTAAATTGAAGCTGTGATTAAAAATCTCCCAAAAAAACATAAGCCCAGGACCAGATGGCTTCACAGGAGAATTCTATCAAACATTTAGAGAAGAGCTAATGCCTATCCTTCTAAAACTCTTTCAAAAAATTGCAGAGGAAGGAACATTTCCAAACTCATTCTATGAGGCCACTATCAATCACCCTGATACCAAAACCACACAGAGACAACACAAAAAAAGAAAACTACAGGCCAATATCACTGATGAACATAGATGCAAAAATACTCAACAGAATTTTAGCAAACAGAATTCTTCAACACATCCAAAAGCTCATACACCATGATCAAGTTGGGTTTATTCCAGGGATAAAAGGATTGTTCACTATATGCAAAACAATCAACGTGATATACCATGTTAACAAACTGAAAGATAATAGCCATATGATCACCTCAATAGATACAGAAAAAGACTTTGACAAATTTTAACACCCATTTATGATTAAAACTCTTCAAAAAATGGGCATAGAAGGAATGTACCTCAATATATGATAAGTATAGAGCAAACATTATTCTCAATGGTGAAAAACTAAAAGCATTCCCCCTAAGATCAGGAACAAGACAAGGAATGCTCACTTTCTCCACTATTATTCAACATAGTTCTGGAAGTATGAGCTACAGCAATCAGAGAAGAAAAAGACATAAAAGGAGTCCAGATCAGACAAAAAGAAGTAAAGCTCTCACTGTTTGCAGATGACATGATACTGTTCATAGAAAGCCCTGTAGATAGTATCAGAAAATTACTAGAGCTAATCAGTGAATTTAGCAAGGTTGCAGGATACAAAATCAATACACAGAAATTATTTGCATTTCTGTATACTAACAATGAAAAATCAGAAAGAGAAATTAAGTAATCAATCCCATCCACTACTGCAACAAAAAGAATAAAATATCCAGGAATAAATGTACCTAAGGAGACAAAAGAACTCTATACAGAAAATTATAAGATACTAATCAAAGAAACCAAAGATGACATAAACAGATGGAGAGATATTCCATGTTCCTGGGTAGGAAGAATCAATATTGTGAAAATGACTACACTACCAAATGTAATCTAAAGATTCAACTTGATCGCTATCAAATAACCAATGACATTTTTCACAGAACTAGAACCAAAAAATTCACAATTCATGTGCAAACACTAAAGACCCTTAATAGCCAAGGCAATCTTCAGAAAGAAGAATGGAGCTGGAGCAATCAACCTTCCTGACTTCAGATCATACTGCAAAGCTACAATCATCAAAACATTTCTGGCACCAAAACATAAATACAGACCAATAGGACACGATAGAAAGCCCAGAAATAAACCTGTGCACCTATGGGTACCTTATTTTTGACAAAAGAGGCAAGAATATACAATGGGGCAAAGACAGCCTATTCAATAAATGGTGCTGGGAAAACTGGAGAGCTATATGTAAAAGAATTAAATTAGAACACTTCCTAACACCATAAACAAAGATAAACTTAAAATGGATTAAACACCTAAATGTTAGACCAGAAAAGAGCCACGTGTACCCCAGTGTTCATCGCTGCATTGTTTACAATAGCCAGGACATGGAAGCAACCTAGATGCCCATCAACTGACGAATGGATAAGAAAGCTGTGGTACACATACACAATGGAATATTACTCAGCATTAAAAAAAAATTCATTTGAATCAATTCTACTCAGATGGACCGAACTGGAGCCCATTATCCAGAGTGAAGTAAACCAGAAGCAAAAACAACAATACAGTATATTAACACATATATATGGAATTTAGAAAGACAGTAATGAGAACCCAGCATGCGAGACAGCAAAAGGAACGCAGATGTATAGAATAGACTCGTGGACTCTGTGGATGAGGGAAAGGGTGGGATGATATGGGAGAATGGCATTGAAACATGTTAATTATCATATGTCTAATCAATCGCCAGCCCAGGATTGATTCTCACGGCTGGTGCATCGAGATTTCCCGGGGGGAGGGAGGAGGGAGGGAGGAGGGAGGGGTTTCTGGAGTGGGAGCATATGTAAACCCATAGTGATATCATGGCATTGTATGGCAAAAACAATAAAAGGGAGAAAAAAAAATAAAATGCTACAAATCAAAAAAAAAAAGTTAAACCAGAAAAAAAAAAAACTCTTAGAGGAAAACATATGCGGAACACTCGATGATATAAATCAAAGCAAGATCCTCTATGTTTCACCTGCTAGAGTAACAGAAATAAAAACAAAAGTAAACAAATGGGACCTGATTAAACTTAAAAGCTTTTGCACCACAAATGAAATTATAGGCAAGGTGAAAAGACAACCCTCAGAATGGGAGAAAATAATAGCAAAGGAACAACTGACAAAGGATTAATTTCCAAAATATACAAGCAGCTCATACAACTCTATACCAGAAAAACAAACAATCCAATCAAAAAGTGGGGAAAAAACCTAAATAGACATTTTTCCAAAGAAGACATACAGATGGCTAAGAAACATGAAAAGATGCTCAACATCACTCATTATTAGCAAAATGCAAATCAAAACGACAATGAGATATCACCTCACACCAGTAAGAATAGCCATCATCAAAAAGTCTACAAACAATAAATTTTGGAGAGGGTGTGGAGAAAAGGGAACACTCTTGTACTGTTGGTGGGAATGTAAATTGATACAGCCACTATGGAAGATGGTATGGAATTCCCTAAAAATCTAGGAATAAAATCACCATATGACCCAGCAATCCCACTCCTAGGCATATAGCCTAAGGAAGCCAAAATTGAAAGAGATACATGTATCCCATTGTTCACTGCAGCACTATTTACAATAGCTAGAACATGGAAGCAACCTAGATGTCCATCAACAGATGAAGGAATAAAGAAGTTGTGGTATGTATTACACAACAGAATATTACTCAGCCATAAAAAGGAACACATTTGAGTCAGTTCTAATGAGGTGTATGAACCTAGAAACTACCACACAGAGTGAAGTAAGTCAGAAAGAGTAAGATGAATATAGTATTCTAATGCATATATTCGAATCTAGAAAAATAGTACTGAAGAATTTACTTACAGGGCAGCAATGGAGAAACAGACATAGAGAATAGACTTGTGGACATGGAAAGACAGGAGGAGAGGGTGAGAGGTATGGAAAGAGTAACATGGAAACTTACTTTGCTGTACGTAAAATAGATAGCCAATGGGAATTTGCTATATAGCTAAGAAACTCAGTGGCTCTGTGTCAACCTAGAGGGGTGGGGTGGAGAGGGAGATGGGAGGGGAGTTCAAAAGGGAGGGGATACATGTATACCTGTGGCTGATTCATGTTGAAGTTTGACAGAAAACAACAAAATTCTGTAAAGCAATTATCCTTCAATTAAAAAATAAATTAAAAAAAACCCTCCAACTCATTTCTATTATTGATGTTCAGTCACTCAGTCGAGTCCGACTTTTTGTGACCCCATGAACTGCAACATGCCAGGCTTCCCTGTCCTTCACTATCTCCTGAAGTTTACTCAAACTCATGTCCATTGAGTCAATGATGCCATCCAACCATCTCATCCTCTGTCACCCTCTTTTCCTCCTGCCTTCAATCTTTCCCGGCATCAGGGTCTTTTTCCAGTGAGGTGGCTCTTTGCATTAGGTGGTCTCATTATTATCATTAAATCAATAATACACTTTGTGTATTATCAGTGGTGATAACTATTATTTATAATGTTGCCACAATCTTTTCTCTTATTTTTCATGTATCTAGTTAATCTCCCTATGTTGGCAACAGGTCTGCTTTTGTGAAAGAATGATTCTATGAAAGAAAATCTGAAAATGTGGTTAAGAGAGTGGTTTGGAATTACTTGAGTTTCTGTTTTGATTTGGAAGAATCGTTTTAGGTTTATTATAAATTATAGAATACATGGAACTATGCCAAATTACTCCATATAATATAGACCTGCTTCTTCCTCTTTAATTGATTGGTCTAAATTACTAATGTTAATTAATTTTATTTTAGAACACACATATTCATATTTGAAGACTCACTTTTGTAATTTACCATTCTCAGTTAAGGCACACCAGGTCAGATATGGATACTGTGTGAGTGAATTACTCAAGGGCGTGCAAGCTGCTCTTAGAGGCAGGCAGTGAGAGCTTATCAGAGTAAATCAGCAAGGCATGGCACAGCTTTGAGTTTGCGTAATAGGAGGCAGAAGGGTACAAATAATTGATATATCAAATCAAGTACAGGATCAGTTATAGAAAACACACTGCTCTGTATAAACAGCATGTGTTTGCTCAGATGTCTGCCTTGATCCTTTCCCTCCTTTCTGTTCAAGGAGTGGAAAACCTTCAGGATGACTGATCCCAGGAAAGAAGTCAAATGGGCTAAAGGAAGTACTTGGTGGTTAAGTCACCACTACCTCGAGAGCAATTACACTCAATTAGATGCCAACAAGCGGGCAGTTTTTAGTGGCTCTCTTGCAAAGTCTGTGTGTGTATGTGTGTGTGCGTGTACAGGCCTGTCTTTCTCTATCTCCTCTCTCATTTCTTCTGTAGTCACACTCTGCAGTCGGCACTTTATTGGTCCCTAGAATTTTTGATATACCAAATGGCTTGTCGACATTTTTATTAGGAGACCATTCTATAATATATAGTTTTATTAGAAGGCCTTCCCCTTTGCGTTTGGTTCAGTTTGGCTCTCGTTAGATATATGTTTAATCTTACTTTGTTTTTTGGTTTTTGTTTTTTAACTGCTATGTATGTTGGATGGGAAGTTGGATGACATTTTATTTATTTTAAGTTGTCTTTTTGTTTCCCCTAGAGAAGCAAAAAGGAAGGATGTTTTTGAGGATAATCTTTTTTTAGTTACTGATTTCTACAAGGAAAAGCTTTTTCACATATTTGAATAATTCTTTTTGGAAATCAGACTACTTAACTTTGAAATACAGCTGGAAGACACACTTATGGACTACTCGACATTGCAATTTTCTACTTGCTAGGGTTTCCCCAGTGCTACAGACTATCATATAAAATGATTCTCAAGTGCATTGATTACCTACTGAATTCCTGCAACTATATGAAAATTACCTTTTCCTTTCTTAAGTTTTGCATTGAAAGATATTATGAAATAGTCTGACAAAAGTAAACTTGAAGCTGAATTGTATATCTTAGAACTTCCATGGGTGATACATCTGTGTTGTGTGTTTTATGTGTGATCTTTTCCTTTGTTGTCTGTCTTTAAATATTTACTTAGTATCTATCCTGTGCAAGGCACTGACTTAGTACACAACTATGCAAAGACAAGGTGGTGGTGGGTTAGTCACTAAGTCATGTCCAATTCTTTGTGACCGCATGGACTATAGCCCTCCACCTCCTCTGTCAATGGAATTTCCCAAGCGAGACACTGGAGTGGGTTGCCAGCGCCTTCTCCAGTAGATCTTTCTGACCCAGGGGTCAAACCCACGTCTCTTGCTTGGCAGGCAGATTCTTTACCACTGAGTCACCTAGGAAGTCATACAAAGGACGTAACATATCCCAAATTTTAATGAACATATCAACTACTAACAATGTAACAACGTATCAAAATATAAATTTTGGATATAAACTCTTTGCTTCAAAACCCCAAAATAATATACAATCTGAGTACAGAAGAGGAAAGATAATTTTGTTCTTTATTGCAGTTTAGCTGGTTTACAACACTGTGTTAGTTTTAGGTGTACAGCAAAGAGATTCAATCATATATACATGTATTTTTTTCAGACTGTTTTCCATTATAGATCATTGCAAGATATTAAATATAGCTCTTTGTGCTATACAGTAAGACCTTGTTGCTTATCTGTTTTCTATATAGTAGTATGTACCTATTAATCCCATACTCCTAATTTTATCGCTTCCCCTTTTCCCTTTGCTAACCATAGTTTTGTTTTCTATATCTGTGAGTTGGTTTCCGTTTTGCAAATAAATTTGTGTGTATTATTTCAGATTCCACATATAAGTGATATCATTAATATTTATCTTTGATTTACTTCACTTTGATAATCTCTAGATCCATCTGTGTGGCTGTAAATGACATTATTTTTTTTATGGCTGAGTAATGTTCCATTATGTATACTTCTTTATCCATTCATCTGTTGATGGACCCTAAGGTCGCTTCCATATCTTGGTTATAGTACTGCTGTGAACATTGGGGTGCAGGTAGGAAATATAACTTCTAAATAAAGGATCTGAAGAACACGTCCAGAGGAGATGATATTTGAGAGAGAGGATGTTTAGGAATTCCCCATGTGAGATTAAAGTTTGGGAATCTAAAACAAAGAATGTGACCAAAGTGAAGAAAATCCAGGATGCAGTAACTCATTAGGAAGCCACCTACTTTGATGAAATCATAGGAAAAAACTGTAATCATAGAAGGCTCAAAGGTAAACCAAGATTCAATTGTCAAACAAAAGAGGCAGTTTTTTATTCAGTGTATAATGAGATTTAAATTTTAAAAAATAATAATAACATAAACAAATATCTTTGCTAAAGAAAAATATAATGCTGAGAATAGGATAAATCAAAATGTAAAAATAATGATGTGTAATGAGGCATTACTGTTGCTATAATTGTTTTCATTAAAGGAGAACATTGTCATATACTTTCTTTCTCTGGAAAGAAAGAACAAAGTGTAGAAGGAAAGCAAAGTAAACTTAGTTCAGAATAGGATTAAACCAATGGCAGAATGATTGAATTTTAAATCTAAGATGTTGAATTTTAAAATTGTAAAGAAGTTGTGCTAGGTGAGAAAAAGTCCAATCCAAATTAACTTAAGAGAAAAGTATATCAGATCACATAACTAAAAATTTAGGAACAAAGCAAGTATTATCAGGCCCAGGTCTGCTTTTCAGCTTCGTTCTTGTCTTTGTGTCAGTTTTATTCTCAAGCACATTGTCGTTCCAGCATAGCTGCTGGTACCTCCAGGCCCATATCTTCCCGTGCCAGAAACTAGTGTAAAGGAACATATCTTCCCCAACACCTGAGCAGGGTGTCAGGCCCTGACTCACATTGGCCTCAATTAACACACATTTCAGAAGAATTTAACTAAAGCCGAACAAGCAAAGAGACCACCAAGCTGCTTTGGATCTGACGGCCCAGAATGACCCCATTTCTCAGCAGCCTGTTGGACTTCATGGGGATGAGTATCTGGTACCCTGCTGCCAATGGGTTCCTACCCCATGGCCATAGCTGAGTAGATAGAGATATTCTTCTGACTCAAACTGGGCTGGTCAGAATCTCTCTCTGGGAAATTGGATTCAGAATGCCTCTACATTTACTTAAAAGTAAGAATTTATAGAATCTGTAGCAGAGGGAATTCACAAGCTTTTAGAAGAGACAAAGTCCATAAAATAGAGTGAAATTCATGCACAAAGAGAAAAATAAGGTAAAGAGAACATACACCTCCAAAAAGCAAAAATAAATGAAGAGCCTGAGAAAGTCAGTCTCTCAAAGCATCCAGAGCTTAGTTCCAGTTCATTCTAAAAGCCCAGCTGTGTAGCCTGAAGCTGCACAGGTCTGGGACTTCCTTGTATGCTTTTTAATAAATACATATGGGCTCACATATCATAATCCTCCCCGTTCTTTTAGTTTCTTAAGATGCTTATAGTTTTACTTTTCAAATAAAAGACATGCACAAAACCAGAAACGAAATAGGGCTTGTGTCAGCCATGCACTCATATACATGAATAAACTGCAAGGGTTCCTAGAAGCAGTAAATGAAGAAAGTACAGTAAAATTTCTTGCCAGATGATGGCTTTAAGCTCTGAAGCTAAATAGGAAAAGAAACTAAGAATAACAAAGAAAGCTAGTTATCTCACTAGTAAGAAGAAAAATCATTTGCACATTCTACTTTACAATGACTTCTGCTGCCGGGATCAAAGTTGTCAGCTATAGCATTTTAGAATATGAATAATTTAATCACAACCTCTCACAGTGGAGATCTATGATTTTTTTTAATATGCTTTTCTTTTGAGGTAAGAGGAAAGGATTTCTAAATGCATCCTTAATTGCTGAATGTTGTTGTTCAGTCGCTGAGCCCTGTCTGACTCTGTTACCCCACAGATGGACTGTAGCATGCCAGCCTCCCTGTCCTTCAGAGTCTCCTGGAGTTTGCTCAAATTATTCATGTCTGTTGAGTCTGTGATGCTATCTAACCATCTCATTCTCTGCTGTCCCCTTCTCTTTTGCCTTCAGTTACAAAGTTCAAAAACAGAATTTGAAATACCTTTTCAGCCCTATTCGCAACTAAACCCCCAGGCCATTTCAAGATGATACCTCAGTAAAAGAAGCGATGCTATTGGTCTACGGTCATTCTCAGATTTGGGGGAGCAGTAGATAATCTGGGAAACCTGATTAAGATGCAATTAACTCATGCATATTTTGATGCAGCAGATCAGATCCGAGGGCAAAAATCTACATTTTTTAAAAATTATTTTTAATTGGGAGTATAATTGTTTTACAATGTTGTGATACTTTCTGCTGCATAACAACGTGAATCAGCTATAAATATATATATATATGAAAATATATATATATACACCCCTTTCGTCTTCAACCTCCCTCCCACCCTTAACAAATATTCCAATTGATTCTGATGCAATTTATTCTGTCTCTGTACCAAGACTTGAGAATTCTCAATCCAAGAGTAATTGTCACTGATCTTGACTAGGCAGTTTGGGGTAGCAGATTGATCACTGGCCTGTGTATCCGAAGTCACAACTTTTCTGAGGCTGTTTCTTCAGACTAAAACTAATTCTATCCTTACCCATTTCAGTTACTGTCATGTTAAAATAATGTAATAAAGTATGAATATAATATTAGTTGAGCACCATTTATGTTGCAAATCCCCAGAGTGAAAGCATTTTTATTCCATGGGAAAGTGCCCTGAATATCAAAATACTCCTTCACTGCAGTTGTTCACAGGTACAAATTGACAGCAAAACCAAATGTTTGCAGGATGATTAAAAAAAAAAAAAAAAAAAACAACTATCTTTGTTTTGATACGAACTGGGTTTCCTTTCTCAAGACCCCATTCTTTCTCAGTGGCCAAGGGTTAACAAAAGCATGACATTTCCAGTTATTCTTTTCTGTTTTAGTTTAAAGTTTTGCTTTAGGTAAATATTCAGTCAAATTCAAACATTATTATTTCCATCACTATCCTCAGCGCCTTACTTCCCCCTGTCTTAAGGTCTTCACCCCTGCTTCTCACATCTCTTTTTATAGGTCTATGTGTCCCTTTCCACCACGGCTGCAAATAGAAGAGAGGGGCTCTTCTTAGATAACTATCCTCCCTCAAGGGGTGGCATCGCATCTCCAGTCTGTGAAATCCTTTTGTCTTCTGCTCTTGCCTTTGAACTACAGTGTCTGGGATTGATCTCGGGTGGCCTCAGCCTGCATCTGCTTGGAGCAGGGCTTGGATTCCCAACCAGAGATTGAGGCTGGGGGGGCAGCAGGGAAAGTACCAGATCCTAGCCACTAAACCAGTCCAGTCGTCAGTGACAGAGACTCTGGCGTTTGGCTTTGCAGAAAAGAATTTCCACAAAGACAAAGTAGTGGATCAAGTAAAGAAATTTTTCATAGGAAAAAAGTACAGTACGTATGGATCGGCATATTGGCAGACTCAGGGAGAGAGAGTCGCTAAGTCACAGCCTCATGGCAGTTCAAATTAATTTTATGGGTTATTTCTTCTGGGTTTCCTGGTTCACAGTCCACATTTAGTATAGTTCAGGATCCTCCCATGTATGTGCATGCATCTCTTATCCAAGATGGATTTTACCAAAAAGGCATCTAGGTAGAATATTCCTTACCCTTGACATTGCTCCCCTCATTGTCCTACAAGGAGCTTTTCTATGCACACGTGGTCGAGGAGGTCTCCTGACATCAGGAGTGAGAGATATGTGATCTGGGCAAGATCCAGCCTACTCCCTAAATCGTCCTGCTATTCTTGTCTTAGAGATTTGGTCAATAGGGAAT
Source organism: Antilocapra americana (assembly GCA_007570785.1). Classification (NCBI taxonomy): domain Eukaryota; kingdom Metazoa; phylum Chordata; class Mammalia; order Artiodactyla; family Antilocapridae; genus Antilocapra; species Antilocapra americana. The sequence continues at coordinate 13,892,344 of ML663567.1, read as the reverse complement.
GAATCTTCAATTTCTTTACCCTGGGGTGCCCATCTGCCTCCTGCCTCAGAATGAGCAGTATCCCAGCTAGCTTTCAGCCTGGGCAGCATCCAAAACTGATCTCAGCATCTGAAGCCTTCTCCATCTGCAGGTCCCCAGCTGAACCTCAGCTCAGTGAAGGATGACTGCCTCCCTCAAAATCCAGATGGAATCAAGTTCATCTGTGCCATTTATGTAGATTCACACATATGCATTAATGTAAAATATTTGTTTTTCTCATTTTGACTTACTTCAATCTCTAAGACAGTCTCTAGGTCCATCTGCATCTCTGCAAATGTCACATTTTCATTCATTTTAATGGCTGAATAATATTCGTTTGTATATATGTACCACATCTTCTTTATCCATTCTTCAGTTGATGGGCATTTAGGTTGTGTTCATGTACTGGTTAGCCACTTCAGTATTCTTGCCTGGGAAATCCCATGGACAGAGGAGCTTAGCAGGCTACAGTCCATGGGGCCACAAAGAGTCAGACACAACTTAGCTACTGAGCACATAGGCATGTCCTGGTTATTGTAAATAGTGCTATAATGAACATTGGGGTGCATGAATCTTTTTGAACTATCATTGTCTCTGGATATATGCCCAGGAGTGGGATTGCTGGGTCATATGGTAGTTCTATTTTTAGTTTTTTAAGAAAGCTCCATACTGTTCTGCATAGTGGCTCTACCAATTTCATTCCCATCGATGTGTACGTATCCACATATACTATACCTTTTTCCTCTTAGTAGACACTTTACTTGCTTCACGACTTTCTGTCTTTGTGGAAACTATTCTCTGCAAAGTCAAAGGCCAGAGTCTTTGTCACTGACCACTGGTCTGCTGGCTAGGATCTGGTGCTTTCACCACTGCAACCCACACTCAAGAGAGGGTTTCCTTTTCTCCATACCCTCTCCAGCATTTATTGCTTGTAGGATGGGTTGGGAGATTGGGATTGGCATATATACACTACTATGTCTAAAATAGATAACTAATAAAAATGAACTGTATAGCACAGGGAACTCTACTCAGTGCTCTATGGTGATCTAAATGGGAAGGAATCCAAGGAGGAGAGAATATAAATATGGGTGACTGATTCACTTAGCTGTACAGCAGATACTAACACAACATTATAAAGCAATTATACTCCAATTTTAAAGAAATTTTCCAGTTGGGAAAAAAAAAATCCAGATGGAATTCTAGACTGTCTCTAATGGGAGTAACCCCATGTGGTGGCAGAGAAATGACTCACCCTTCCAGATTCTTTCACAGACTACCTTAGGCCTATTGGAAATCTATGAACCTCCGTCAATCAAACTCAGTTCTCACGGAAATTGGGGGTTGTCTTTGCTATCTCCCACCATGTTACATCTCTTCCCAAATTCTGCACCATCCACACTCCCAAACTGCTACATTTTTCTGTAGGCAGTTTTCACTGCCAAGCCAACATCACCAAACTTCATTTCCTTACACCAGAATAGCCAGCTATGTTCCTGACTTAGTGTCCAGCTACATTCTTAGAGGCCCCCATGTTAAGGGAAGACTTTGTGGATATACCCCCACACCAAGACCAAGAAAATTCCATTCTTCAACTTCCATCTGTTTCTTTCTACTGATTCTCTCTTTTTCCCTAGTTAAGTTGCCTTTTTACTTGCTGTAATCAAATAAAAAGAACCAGTTTTGCCTCATCCACTTGGTTTGAATCACAGGCTTTCAACATCAGTGACACCTCATGTGGCGTGTTCCTTACATTTTGGCCTTTTGGAGTCCAGTCTCTTTTATTCTTAACCATGTACAACCTCCAAGGAATCCATGCATTTTTAGTTTGGTCACCAGATGGGACAAAGAGAATACTTCTTTCTTAAAAACAGCAACAAAAGTAATAGATGATAAAACAATATACAGCTTATGTTTTAAAGTATATACGATTTAATGGGACTCAGCAGACAATTAAAATATATTATATTGATTATCATAATAGAGATATGGAGAAGGTTCTCTTACGAGTTCTCAGGAGCTGGTCCCTAGAACCAACCTAAGCACTCTAGAACTCTTTCCCAGCATCAGGGTCTCTTCTAATGAGTCAGCTCTTTGCATCAGGTGGCCAAAGTGTTGGAGTTTCAGCTTCAGCATCACTCCTTCCAATGAATATTCAGGACTGATTTCCTTTAGGACTGACTGGCTTGATCTCCTTGCAGTCCAAGGGACTCTCAAGAGTCTTCTCCAACAGGTTTTTCAGAGAACTCTTAACAACTGATATCCTGTTAGACTTTACTAATCCAAGCCCCAAGTTACATTCCTGGCTCTATGTACATGGTTCTCTCCAACACATCTTCCCTGAGCTGGTTCTAGGTATATCCTCTGTGAACCCTCAGGATTACCTCTTCCATATCTCTCTTAAGATGATCAATACATTATCTCATAATTATCTGCCAAATCACCCACTAAACTGTAAATGCCATAAAAATATAGCAGTATGTTTTAGTTTGTCTTTTTTCATCATTTTTGTATCATTAGTGCCTACTACAACAATTCAAACTTGGCAGAGGCTCCTGAGAGTTTTTGATAATTATTTTACCAATATACTAATTGCATTAAGACAATGATTTATTATGATTAATGAAACACCACATCAGAGATTGTCATGTGGTATATATAAACTACCTAAATCTAAAATGTAACTAACCATTTAGTAAATGTAACAAAGAGGCTAACCAGTGAGTAGCCTTCTTGCCTAGTGTCAAAGGCACAACTACTTATATCAATCTGATAAGGGTCATATGGACCTACAAAGTTCTGGGGAGAGAAATAGAGGGTAAATCCATCTTTAGAAAGTTAAAATAACGTGAACAAACAGCAGATTTAAAGGTAAGTAAGAGTTCACAAGACAATGGAAGTTGCAGCCTGTGTCGATCTAACAAATGGATTAAACGCCTAAGCCACCCAAAGACCACTGGCAGTCTGGTATGACTGCAGCATATTTTATTGCAGTTGTGGTAATAAAACTGTGCACTATATTAAGTGGGCAAAATATACTTTCAAAAGATACTTCACAAAAGAAGATATACGCATGGCCAATTACCGCATTCAATTATGTCCAATATTATTAGTCATCAGGGAAATCAAAATCCAAATCAAAATGAGATGCCATTTGCCTCCCACTCAAATGGCTAAAATTGTAAAAAGGGGTCAATGCCAAATATTGGCAAGATTTGGAACACTGGGAACAATTTTACCATCTTGGAAAGCTTTCTGTTTTTTGTGTTTTTCTTTTGTTTTGTTTTTAATTACCCTTGTCTCTACTGGATATCCCTGCGGTTTCACTCCTAGCATCTACACAACGGAAACAGAAACGCAGGTCTACAGAAACAGCTGCATAGAGTGTTCATAGCAGTTTTATTCATAGTAACACAAACCTGGAAACAACTTCATTCCCATCAACAAGACACATAAATTAAATTGTGGTGTAGCCATTGAAGGGAAGATTACTCAGCATTTTTATTTTAATGAAGTAAATTAACCTTCTTCAAAATATTTCTTAATAACAACATGAAAGATAATACTTTTGTAGAAGGAAAAATGTACAGATATCAACTTACCCAGGTATCTGATGTAAGCATCATGACTAATAGAGAAAAATGACATCACGAGCCTCTTGATAGGAGATACTTAGGATACAGCATCATCCCCATGACGTTTCTGCAAAAAAAAGCATAGCCTGAATTTATTTTTATTTTATTTATTTTTTTTGTATTTTCACATTTTATTAGCTACAGTACAGACCCTAGAGCTGCCTCATTCCTTCCCCTCCCCCTTCCCCAGGACAGGGTCAGGCCTTCCCAGGAGCCCCCGCCTTTGCCGCTTGCGCCCGCTGAAACTCCTGCTGCAGCTGAGCAAGGGTCTCCCTCTGTTGTTCTGACTGCCGCTCTAGGTCCCGGAGCTGGGATTCATATCGCTTAATCTCAGCTGTGATGTAGTCCAGCCTTTTCCCCACTGTGGCCCGAGCTTCCTCCAGCTCCTGTTTGACCAGCACGGGCCCCAGAAGTTTAAACACCACGTTGGACCCATCCAGCAGGGCCAGTTCCTCCTTGACGATATTATTTTCTGTTAGTTGTGCCTCTAGTTTCTGCCTCCCTGACATGGATTTACTCAAGTCCTTCTGCAGCTGTTGATATTTCTCCACTTCTCCCTGTAGCTACTTCTGGATTAGCTCAGCCATGGCAGGGACGAAAGCGCTCTCCCTTTAGTATTGGTCCATAGCCTGAATTTAATAATGAGGAAATATAAGACAATCAAAATTCAAGGACAAAATGCTCTTCAAAAATATCAAGACTATGAAAGACAAAGTCAGCCCAAGAAACTGTTCCTAATTAAATGATCCCAAAGAGACCTGAAAAGTAAATGTAACACACGATCCTAGATTGGATCCTGAACCAAAAATCATGCTTTCCCTATAAAGGAAAATGTTGGTGAATATAGTGGAATTTCAATAAGGTGTCTAGATTAGATGTCAGTATTATCTTCATGTGGATTTTCTGATTTTGCTAAGTGCACTGATGTTCTGATATCTTGAGGCAATATAATGGAAATATTAGGGATAGTAACTTCTGCAGCTCAACTTAAATGGCTCAGAAAGAGAAAACAAATGTGGTAAAATACTGACAATTGGCAATTTGGGTGAATGGTTTTACAGAAATTCTTTGAACTATCCTTAACACTTTTATGTACAGTCAAAGTAGTTTGTTTGTTTGTTTTAATCTGTTAAACACAGTAACAGGTATGAAATTCAAAAGTAGTATGCTGAGTGAAAGAAGCCAATCAAACATTAAAGGATATGTAACATGTACTTTGGAGAAGGCAATGGCACCCCACTCCAGTACTCTTGCCTAGAAAATCCCATGAACGGAGTAGCCTGGTAGGCTGAAGTCCATGGGATCGCTAAGAGTCGTATATGACTGAGCGACTTCACTTTCACTTTTCATTTTCATGCATGGGAGAAGAAAATGGCAACCTACTCCAGTACTCCTGCCTGGAATATCCTAGGGACAGGGGAGCCTGGTGGGCTGCCGTCCATGGGGTCGCACAGAAGCGACTTAACGTCCGAAGCGACTTAGCAGCAGCAACAGCAGCATGTACTTATATAACACTGAGAACAAGCAAAACCAATATATGGTGGTAGAAATCAGAACATTCCTACCCTACCCCCCTCCACGAGCAACGGGGACTGAACAAAAAGGGGCCCTGGAAAACTAAGAAAAAAATCAAAAACATGAAATGAGGACATTTCAGATTTGATTTTGCAGTAAAGTAAGGAGTATTGAGTCAAGCTCCTATCTGGCCTACCTTAACAGATCAACTGTTTTGTAATAGCTGATTAGGTAGGACAGCTTTCTTCTAGAAGCATCCTATAAATCACATGGCACAGGGGAATTTTTATGTTGTTTCTTTTCTTACTGACATCTTACATTAATTTGCCATATAGGAGAAATCTGGACTCTTACAGAAGCTATTTCCAACTCTTTTGAGTAAATTAAAAAAAAAAAGATCTTTAGTGTGTGTAAAAGCTATATCATTCATAGTTCACAATTACTGATTACTTAGAACATGGCCAGCACCATGAAAAGTATGTACTGTCTCACTTAATGTGATAATTCCCATATCACACATGTTGTTCTTGTTTTTCTGTAGCTCAGTCATGTCCTACCACTGCAACCACATGGACTGCAGCACACCAGGCTTCCCTGTCTTTCACTACTTCCCAGAGTCTGCTAAAACTCATGTCCATCGAGTCGGTGATGCCATCCAACCATCTCATCCTCTGTCAGCCCCTTCTCCTCTGGCCCTCGATCTTTCCCAGCATCAGGGTCTTTCCCAATGAGTTGACTCTTCACATCAGGTGGCCAAAGTTTTGGAGCTTCAGCTTCAGCATCAGTCTTTCCAGTGAATATTCAGGGTTTATTTCCTTTAGAATTTACTGGTTGGATCTCCTTGCTGTCCAAGGGACTCTTTAGAAGAATTTTTGGGTTGATGTTGATTCTCCTTTAATTGTTTGTAGACTCCAGTAGTGAAGTCATCTGGTGTGGGGCTTTTTTTTTTTTTTTTGATGTTCAGAGGTTTTTGATCACTGATTCAAACTCCTTATTAGTAAATGGTCTCTTCGTATCTTCTGTTTCTTCATGACTCAGTCTTGGTAGACTATATGTTTCTAGAAATTCACTCATGTCTTCCAGATGGTCCAATTTGTTGACCTATAATTGTTCATGATGGTCTCTTAAGATCTTCTGTATTTCTGTGGTATCAGTTGTAATGTTTATCTTTTCAAAAAAAAACAAACTCTTAGTTTAATGCATCCTTTTTATTGTCTTTTTTGCCTCTTGTCTATTCTATTTCTGCTCTAATCTTGGATATTTTCTTCCTTCCTTTTATTAATTTAGGTTTCATTTGTTCTTTTTCTAGTTTCTTGAGGTATATAGTTAGGTAGTTTATTTGAGGTCTTTTGTTTTATTAATGTAGGCACTTACTGTTATGAATTTACCTCTTAGAACTATTTTTTTGCTGAGTCCTATAAGTATTGATATGTTGTACTTCTGATTTCATTTGTCTCAATATACTTTTATTTATTCTTTGGCCCATTTTTTTCAGTAGCACATTGCTTAATCTCCACATATTTATGAGTTTTTCACTTTTCTTCCTGCAATTGATTCTAGTTTCATACCATTGGGATTAGAAAAATGCTTGGTATAATTTCAATCTTCTTAAAGTTACTATGACTTGTTTTGTGAATTAGCATATGAAAATACTGTACTTATTATCAGTTAACTATTCATATACCTTACTCAGTATGAAAGAAGACACCCATGATCCTTTCTCCATCCAAAACTAGACTGGCATTATGAACTTTTTAGTCCTTCCCGTGTGTGTGTGTGTGTGTGTGTGTGTGTGTGTGTTTAAACAACTCATGCTATAACATTTGGCATAATATGGGTCACAGGTGAAACTTTGTATTTGGCCATTAGATTAGTGAGTTTGATCCCTGAGGGTGGAAGATTCCCTGGAGAAGGGCATGACAACCCACTCCAGTATTTTTGCCTGAAGAATATGATGGACAGAGGAGCCTGGAGAGCTACAGTTCATAGGGTGTCAGAGAATCGGACATGACTGAAGCAACTTAGCCTGCATTAGTGGATAGACTACAACAGTCCTACAGTTTGAAAAGATGCAAAATCTTTTTAAATAAAATATTTTTGGCATGATATTATGGTGTTCATTCTTGGTATTTGACACTAAATAATACTCAAAGTAATGATGAGGCAACCCTAATTAAGCAAGGTTATTTGTACCATGCTTCAGACATTGTCAATAGGCTTTTGTAATTAAAAGCAATATAGTCACTACAAAATAACTGTAATCATCACATCTAATATAGACCACTTGAGGAAGTAAGAGATATTAGACTTTGTTCACTCATTCTTTTCACCAGGATTGTTTCACAAGATGTAAATAAAATCAGCTTCACATAATTTTGTTTCATATTAAAAGAGAAAAATGTATGAGGAGATTTTCTATTTTCACTGTCTTGTCCTTTCACCTTACTTGTTGGCATATGAAGATATGATCATTGGACCATAGTTGAAAAGCCAATAGAAATCTACACATGTGTGTGTTAGTCGCTCAGTCGTGTCCAACTCTTTGCAACCCATGGACTGTGGCCCACCAGGCTCCTCCAGTCATGGAATTCTCCAGTCAAGAATACTGGAGTGGGTTGCCATTCCCATCTCCAGGGTATCTTCCCAACCCAGGGATTGAACCTGGGTCTCCAGCACTGCAGGCAGATTCTTTACCAACTTCTCCTCAGGGCACCAGGAAAGCATGAGGAGATGTTCTATTTTCACTATCTCTTCCTTTCACCTTATTTGTTGTTATATGAAGATATGATCATTCGACCATAGCCGAAAAGCAAAGAGAAATCTAGAAAATCTGACCCAATACTCTTTGATATTATTGAGCTGCTGAGACAATTTTGAAAATACCTACCTCTACACTTCTTGTAATGGGAGATATTTAAATGTCTTAAGCCACTGCTAGCTACTTTGTCCTTCATACCTTAAAACATTTCTAATATAATACCTTTATTAATCTTCTTAATTCTCCTCATATGCCAACTTCTGCAAAAATTCCACTGTTTCTGAAATAATTCATTCATACCTCACGGTCTTATTATTTATGTGTAAGTGAGTTTGACTTTTACTGCAAACAGACCAACCAATAAAGACGTAAATTTGGTATGTGTTCACTTTTATCTTTATTTCTAGTTTAACATTTGTGTTTCTGTAGCTGATATATGTTTTTATCTCTCCTTTTAATCTTGAAATAAATAACCCCTTTCTATGGCTAAAGCTAACCTATGTGTTTTAAGGTTCTTTATTTCCATCTTGAATAAATCTATTCCCATAGCTATTCACAACTGGCTAATGTGAACTGTCTCACTAATGTAGATCCTTTGTCTCTGTCTTCAAATTTGTCTGTACTTCCTTTAATATGAAATAAGTAAACCAGTGTTATTCTACTGTCCTTTTTTCAAGCCTCTTGAAAATTCCTCACTAATTTATTTCCCCCTGCTTCACTTATAATCTCATTTACTCAGGTGTCTGCCAATTTTCCTATTGCCAAATACAATAGCTTCTATTTGCCATCCTTCTCTTTAAATACTGAACACCATTTTATACAGAATATTTTTCTCCCTCAATTCAATTGAACTAAGATATAATGATTTCCCTTCTATCTCTGACCATTCCTGTGATTTTCCTTACTGACTTATTTCCCTCTTTTTTCCTTCACTGCACTTGCATTCCACATATTTAAGCTTCCTGAGTTCTTCTCTAGACAATCTAAGTCTTTAGGGACTCCATGCATTCTCACTTCTAAGATGTCTTTATGAGGGAAATGATACTAGATCAAGACTGGAACAGATCCACGAATTCAATTCACAAACTAATTTCTCAGCTTCTCTGGCTCTCAATTTTTCATTTGTCAATGATGATTAGTTATCTGTAAGATAACTGTTAATTCTAAAATATTAAGATGCCACTGAAACCTGCATCTTTTATCCTTCCTACTGGCTGTTTTCACTTAGAAGTTCTGCTGCTTTTTCAAATAAATATGAATAAAATCAAGCACTTCCTGTTCCTCCTCCTTTTTTCCCTCCAGTCAGCTCCATCATTACTTCTATTCCTGAGTCCCCTCCATGGCTATATTGAGCCTCCAGTGGCTCAGATGGTATAGGATCTGTCTGTAAGGCAGGAAACCTCGGTGAGTACACTGGGTTGGAAAGATCCCCTGGAGAAGGGGATGGCAACCCACTCCAATGTTTCTGCCTGGAGAATTCAACAAACGGAAGAGCCTGATGGGCTATAGTCCATGGAGTCTCAAAGAAATGACTATATTCTCCTCTTTCTAATTTTTATTAATATAATTTTTATTTATCATGGTATTTCACTCATCTAAAAATTTTATTAACTTCATTTTGTTTGAGACGTTAAAATTAACTCCTGATTTCTTTTTTTTTTCACATTCAATACCCTTTGTAATATGGCCCTAGCATATCTGTCAACATAGTTTCTGCTATCTCCTTTGTTTCTCTGCACTTCTAAAGCCAATTCTATAAATGCTTGGGGAGAAAATCTCATGTTCATCCCTTTGGTTTGTAACTTTGCTTATGTAGTTCTCCTGTTGAAGTTTTCTGCACCTTTTTCCAGACTTCTAAATAATGTTTATTTTCAAAACCCTTCTTCCATGAAGTCTTCTCAAATATCTCAGAAGGATCCTTTCACTCTTTTTTGAAATCTTGTTCAACTAATTATCAGCATATCACAGATAACTGTTACAGTTAAGAGCTTAGAATTTGCACATTAAAATTCATGTGTATAATATCTTGTTATTGTTCAGTCACTCAGTCATGTTCAACTCCTTGTGACCCCATGGACTGCAGCATGCCAGGCTTCCTTGTCCTTCACCATCTCCCAGGAGCTTGCTCAAACTCAGGTCCATTGAGTCAGTGATGCCACCCATATCTTGTATGGTTTATCTTGTATGGTTTACTAATTGTTTCATATAGGTGACTGAACTTGATCCAGTTTTCTAAAGGTGTCCTGGGAGAAATTTCAGGCCTTCTGGTTCTCTCATTTGTAGGTCACTTATTGAATGGATCACATACAGCAGCAACCCTTTCAAATATAGGTGGGAGAGGGGTTATGGAAGGGGAACACATGTATACTCATGGAGGATTCCTGTCAATGTATGGCAAAACCAAGACAATAATGTAAAGAAAAAAGTCTTTCCTGAATTTGTTACAATAAAAATAAATAAATAAATAACAAAAATTAAGTGAACTGTTCAGTTCAGTCTCTCAGTGATGTCTGACTCTTTGCAACCCGATGGACTACAGCATACCAGGCTTCCCTGTCCATCACCAACTCCCAGAGTTTACTCAAACTCATGTCCATTGAGTCATTGATGCTATCCAACCATCTCATCCTCTGACATCCCCTTTTCCTCCTGCCTTAAATCTTTCCCAGCATCAGGGTCTTTTCCAATGAGTTAGTTCTTTGCATCAGGTGACCAAAGTATTGCAGTTTCAGTTTTAACATCAGTCCTTCCGATGAATATTCAGGATTGGTCTCCTTTAGGATGGATTGGTTGGATCTCCTTGCAGTCCAAGGGACTCTCAAGAGTCCTCTCCAACACCACAGTTCAAAAGCATCAGTTCTTCAGCGTTCAGATTTCTTTATGGTCCAACTCTCACATCCATACATGACTACTGGAAAAGCCATAGCTTTGACTAGACAGACCTTTGTTGGCAAAGTAGTGAACTGATACTATTATTTAAAATTTATGGTTGAAAGCAATGAAGTTTGGAGGGAGTCAGTCATCAACTTAAATTTACACAATGATGAATTTGAAAGCCAAGACTTAACTCTAAATCAGCCTTATTCTACAGCTTGTTATCAGGACTTCCCTGGCAGTCCAGTTGTTAAAACACTGCGCTTCCAATATAGGGGGTACAGATTTGACCCCTGGTCAGGCAAATAAGATCCCATGTGCCTGGTGCAGCACAGCCAAAAGATTAAATTAGAAAATTAAAGATTGTTATTGAGTATAATTTTTTAAAAAAGTAAGAAGCCTCAGAAAATACTCACTGGTTAGTCACTGTTACAAGCTCTATGAATCTATGGGATGTAGGGGGGATATATAAGTCAACTGAGGTATCTGAAATTCCTTTTCTCTCAGAGACCAAGCTTGAACCCAGTGGCACAATACAGTTAGTAATAGGAAACTCCCCAAAATTGTAAGATTAATCAATATTTTCAAGATTTCACAAATCAAGTCTTTGTCAACCTATGACTTACTCAACAATTTAGTGGTGCTTTAGTCTTATTACACAAAATGGGTAAATTTATCAATTTTCCCTAGACCACCTGTTGTATATAGTGAATAAATGAGTGGAATAATAAAAATCACTTCCTTAAGAATTCTTATGATAAACTTTGATTTAGAAAAAAATCACTTGATAAAATTGTAGTTAAAATATTTGGAATTGATAATAATTGCGTGATTAAAAATGTGTGTGTATGCCTACATACATATAAGTGTACATGTAAATAGAGAGCTGAGGAAGTTTTTGGTGTTGTTGAGGGATTCTTTTCTATCTTCTCTTCATGTTCCTTTCTTATTCATATAGAACTTGACTTAAAAGTAGAACAGATTATTTTTATATTAGGGTCCATTTGCCTACATTCCAGATATATGTTTCATGGATATATTTGATTTTGAAAAAAACTAACTGCAACAATAAAAATAGAGCTTTTTTTTTGTATTTAATCAGTATTGAGAACAAGGTATCAATAAATAAGAAAACTCAAAGAGTATAGTGTTGTTTAGGACATGTAGACCATGGGACAAATAATGAGACAGAGGTTATCGCAGAAAAGCACACAACACCTGGGAGATGGGCAGTGCTACCCAGCCTTGTCCATTCACTTTCTTGAAAAAATCACATCATTATCTTTAATTACAGAGTACAGTTCAGATAATAATGGGATGGTATTTGAACAAATGGAGCTTACATGATTATCAGATCAATGATCTTAGAATTTACTTTCCTAAGAGACAAGTTATAATATAAAAGTGTGTTTACTCAGTTCAATAACTATCTATTGAATACCTACTCTGTACCCTATATGACATTAAGTGCTATTGGTGGTGAAAATTAGCTAGACTGGATCTTGACTTCAAGAATTCCACAGTCTGAGAAAATAAACCATAAGTTATAATGTGACCTATACTGTGGGGGAAAATAAACATAAAAAAAAAAAAAACTTGTAAAAGGAGATAACAAACCTAAAGATGAGAAGCTGACTTCCAAATGCAGTTGGGATTTGAACTCAGCACTCAATTATGAGTAAAGGTTCTTATGAGAGTTTACTAACTTGTTTGTAGTCAAAAGGTATTTATTGTGGAATAGTTTATGATACAGTTACTATTATCAGGGTGCCAAGTTCTGCGTTTTTTCTCAACAGATGATTAAAATGTATTGAAGTTATTAACCCTCCTTTGGAGATATATAGAGAAGTAGAAAATGCCTTAACCTCCCAAGCTTACATGGCACTTGTAGCACAGAATAGGAGAAGCATATTTGATCGCATATCATATTTGTGGAGCACATTATGACTTTAATAACAGATTAACATAATTAAATAAAAACGATGTATGAGTAATTAGCAAGAGAATGGCAAAGAAGTTTCAAGACTCATTAATTATGAGGCAGTGTAGGAATTGAATCTATTATCACAAGATAAAATTGAAACATCAACTTTGTCAATAATATGTTCTTTCAGAGACCCTGAGCTTATCACTCCACCTTTCTGAAATTTAATATTATTGTCATTGAAATGATTTAATATCTATATTTCAGGGTTATTATAAGAATTGAAGGAAAGAAAGAGAGAAAGAAGAGATCTTACATTTTCTTTTTTAATATTTATTTATTTATTTGGCTTCTCTGGGTCTTAGTTGTGGCATGTTGAATCTAGTTCCCTGACCAGGGATTAAACCTGGGCCCCCAGCATTGGGAGTGCAGAGTCTTAGCCGCTAGACCACTAGGGAAGTCTATAGGAGATCTTACACTTATCCATTTTTGCATATATTTCAAAGTTAAAAATATTATTGCTTTTTACATCATAAAACATGACACTATTTTTTAAAACAGATTAATTGATTTGCAAGATGTAGAGATGACAAGTTGTTTTTATTTAGTAATGTGCCACTCTCTAGCTAATTATTTTTGTCAAATACTTGAAATATAATTATTTGTTTAGAATTGAAGACATGAGATAAGCATCTAGTGGAATGGACTGTCTTTACTTCTGAATAAAAAAAGCAGCAAGTAAAACAGTTTTGAGTAATTTTTCCAGTATTTTATAAACATTAGTACTTTGAGCACTCAAGTTGAAAAAGAATGTGTAAATCTCACTGAAAGGGCTTAGGTAAAAATGTGGCGATATGGACATGAAAAAAGAACAAACTGGGCTGGGAACTTATTCTGAAGTCTGCATTTAAGACATGCTAGTTTAGGTCTTAATATTGATCAACTCCTAAACTGAGAAGTTTAAAAAAACAAACACCTACTCAATTCTACTCCGCAGTTTAGAAATAGATTATGTGATGCACATTCCTGGCAGGCAACAGCCTGAAACTCACATACGTTTGATATTGGCTCAGACCTCTTGGCATACAAGACGAATACACTACTGCATCATATTAATAATTCTCACATCCTCTTCTGAGGGGGCAGGAGGCACAACAGTGCCTATGTACATCTTAGAGGGTTGGCAAGATGCTAACATGATGTTATCCAAAGCCACAGACATTGTGGCCAAAACTATATTTGATATCGGAACTGCAGCTAAAATGCAGTCATTATGGCTCTAAGAATTCTCTGTAACTGTAATCATCTGAAAATAAAAATGATGTAATTAAAATTTTCCTGAATAAATATATTCATAAGATTAGTTTCTTAGCTGGGAAATCAAATTATGCTTCAGTTAAACCAGTTCATAATGTAAGTGATAGTAAAAGTGAAAACTTTAAATCAAAATAGCAAAATTAGAAATTTAGTGTTTTATTCTCATTCCAAATATTAATTGAAAGTCCTTTATATCCAATCCCCCAACTTTAAATAGCAAAAATACAGAAACTTATATATATATAAGAATTTTAGGGTCAGGTTTGGAGATAATGTGGTCATATAAAGAAAGATACAATTAATGACAGAGGACTATAATAATATGGATGATAGCATAGACTTTCGGTCTGCCTACTATGTAGGTAGTCTCAGATGGTTTTAAAATGTTATATTGTTCAACCCATTTACCTTTTAAAACAAGCCTTTTTATTCCAATAATCCAGATGAAGAAAAAAGCTCAAAATGGCTATTGTACTTTACCAAAGTAGTTTAGTTACATTTCTATAAACTGAGCCAAAAGTCTTCTGGATACAGTCCTGCTTTTTGTTTTCCTAGTGCATGAGACATATTTACAATAAATGCTATCAGATATTATAAGAGTGAGAGAGATACATGGTTTACCTAAGAATGAACTGAGCTCTTACAAATAGCTGGAAAACAGATATACGCCAAACTTGAGCAAAAATATGAAGCTCCTCCCTCCACCCCCATGAAGCTCTATAGGGTACCTCAGCATACAACTGGGTAATTTAGTATTGGTAATCAAAAATCAAGCAAAAAGTTGTAACAGTAACCAGTAAAATAGACCAAATTCAAGTTATCATCACATGGATATGATAGATGATAATAAAGGGTGGGCCAACTGGAGTAGAACATCAGGAAGTAAGTGCTTTGCAGGTCTGTGTGGTTGAATAAACAACAAAAGGAAAAGAAAGAAAAATGTGTCAACTTCAGTCTCTAAGGCGTGTCCGACTCTTTGCGACCCCATGGACTGCAGCACACCAGGCCTCCCTGTCCATCACCAACTCTCAGAGTTTACTCAAACTCATGTCATTGAGTCTGTGATGCCATCAACCATCTCATCCTTTGTCATTCTCTTCTCCTCCTGCCTTCAATCTTTCCCAGCATCAGTGTCTTTTCCAGTGGGTCAACTCTTCGCATCAGGTAGCCAAAGTATTGGAGTTTCAGCTTCAACATCAGCCTTCCAAAGAACATTCAGGACTGAATTCCTTTAGGATAGACTAGTTGGCTCTCCTTGCAGTCCAAGGAACTCTCAAGAGTCTTCTCCAACACCACAGTTCAAAACTATCAATTCTTTGGTGCTCAGCTTTCTTTATAGTCCAACTCTCACATCCATACATAACCACTGGAAAAACCATAGCCTTGACTATATGGACCTTGATTGGCAAAGTATTGTCTCTGCTTTTTAATATGCTGTCTAGATTGGTCATAACTTTTCTTCCAAGGAGTAAGCATCTTTTTATTTCATTGCTGCAGTCACCACATGCAGTGATTTTGGAGCCCCTAAAAATGAAGTCTGCAACTGTTTCCACTGTTTCTCCATCTATTTGCCATGAAGTGATGGGACCGGATTTGTTTTCTGAATGTTGAGCTTTAAGCCAACTTTTTCACTCTCCTCTTTCACTTGCATCAAGAAACTCTTTAGTTCTTCTTCACTTTCTGCCATAAGGGTGGTGTCATCTGCATATCTGAGGTTATTGATATTTCTCCCAGCAATTTTGATTCCAGCTTGTGCTTCCTCCAGCCCAGAATTTCTCATGATGTACTCTGCATAGAAGTTAAATAAGCAGGGTGACAGTATACAGCCTTGACGTACTCCTTTCCTTATTTGGAACCAGTCTGTTGTTCCATGTCTAGTTCTAACTATTATTGCTCCTTGGCTGCATACAGATTTCAAAGGAGGCAGGTCAGGTAGTCTGGTATTCTCATCTCTTGAAGAATTTTCCACAGTTTATTGTGATCCACACAGTCAAAGGCTTTGGCATAATCAATAAAGCAGAAATAGATGTTTTTCTGGAACTCTCTTGCTTTTCCAATGATCCAGCAGATGTCGGCAATTTGATCTCTGGTTCCTCTAACTTTTCTAAAACCACCTTGAACATCTGAAAGTTCACGGTTCACATATTACTGAAGCCTGGTTTGGAGAATTTTGAGCATTACTTTGCTAGCGTGTGAGATGAGTGCAACTGTGCTGAAGTTTGAGCATTCTTTGGCATTGTCTTTCTTTGGGATTGGAATGAAAATTTACCTTTTCCAGTCCTGTGGCTGCTGGTGAGCTTCTGCATTTGCTGGCATATTGAGTGCAGCACTTTCACAGCATCATCTTTGTGAAATAGATTTGAAATAGCTTAACTGGAATTCCATCACCTCCACTAGCTTTGTTCACAGTGATGCTTCCTAAGGCCCACTTGACTTCACATTCAAGGATGTCTGGCTCTAGGTGAGTGATCGCACCATCGTGATTTTCAGGGTCGTGAAGATCTTTTTTGTTCAGTTCTTCTATGTATTCTTGCCAACTCTTTTTTTTTGTTTTTTTTAAGTATAATATAGTTTTTATTTTTATTTTTTTCCCTTTTATTGTTTTTGCCATAGAATGCCATGATATCACCATGGGTTTACATATGCTCCCCCTCCAGAACCCCCCTCCCTCCTCCCTCCCTCCTCCCTCCCCCCAGGAAATCTCGATGCACCAGCCCCGAGCATCAATCCTGGGTTGGCGATTGATTACACACATGATAATTAACATGTTTCAATGCCATTTTCCCATATCACCCACCCTTACCCTCATCCATAGAGTCCACGAGTCTATTCTATACATCTGCGTTCCTTTTGCTGTCTTGCATGATGGGTTCTCATTACCGTCTTTCTAAATTCCATATATATGTGTTAATATACTGTATTGTTTTTGCTTCTGGCTTACTTCACTCTGGATAATGGGCTCCAGTTTCGTCCATCTGAGTAGAACTGCTTCAAATGAATTTTTTTTAATGCTGAGTAATATTCCATTGTGTATATGTACCACAGCTTTCTTATCCATTCGTCAGTTGATGGACATCTAGGTTGCTTCCATGTCCTGGCTATTGTAAACAATGCAGCGATGAACATTGGGGTACACGTGTCTCTTTCAATTCTGGTTTCCTCGGTGTGTATGCCCAGCAGTGGGATTTCTGGGTCATATGGCAGGACTATTTCCAGTTTTTTAAGGAACCTCCACACTGTTTTCCATAGTGGCTGTACTAGTTTGCATTCCCACCAACAGTGTAAGAGAGTGCAAACTAGTACAGCCAACTCTTCTTAATATCTTCTGCTTCTCTTAGGTCCATACCGTTTTTGTCCTTTATTGAACCCATCTTTGCATGAAATGTCCCCTTTGTATTTCTAATTTTCTTAAAGAGATCTTTAGTCTTTCCCATTCTATTGTTTTCCTCTATTTCTTTGCACTGATCACTGAGGAAGGCTTTCTTATCTCTCCTTGCTATTCTCCTTGCTGTGTCAAAGGCTAACCCTAATGCTTTCCTTACATTTAAATTGCCATGCTTTTGTGTGTCAAACTAGGGAGCTGCTTTTATGGCTCTAGAAAATGCACTTCACCCCACTGACCTTGAGAATATTCATCTAAACAATGAAGGTTTTTTGACTAAAATATCTCTAAGGATTTAAGATTTCTTCTCGATGTGCATGTCAATGGTGTTTGTTTAGAGAGTATTTAATAAACATTTCTTGAGTAAATGGTACATAACCTCCGATGCAAGAATTCATTAAAACTTAATAACTGTAGAACAATGAAACAAGTATAGGGAGATTTCAAATAATGAGTGTTTGAGAGTAATAAAATTATTTTCCCTTTTGATGAGCAAAATAATTAGAAAGTGAGAATGGTAAATTATAGGACATGCTAAACTTCATATGCAACTGAGGCAAAAAAAACATTCAGAATTGCACTCATTTCAGGACAAGCATTTTTCTTTTTGTAGAGTCAGTGTATTTTCTAGGCCAATCTGCTTCTATCTTCTATCAGTAGTGAATACCGCTTCAATAAAAAGACAAGATATGATTGACAGCATAGAATAAAAGCACATGAACTATTCACCAAAGCAATGAAATTCAGTCTGCGGTAAAACAATTTGCAAATAATTGGAAGGGTCAACATCTTCTTCCCAAAGTGTAAACCCATTTCTGTAGCTAATTAAAACTCAAATATAAGCTGAAATAAATCAAAAAAAAAAATCACAATTCCATGAAGTTTGCCTTCTGAGGACAAAACTTATATCTTGAGGACTTAGGAATCATTTTCTCTTATAATAAAACTGCAGCTATTTCTAAAATTGTCTCAAGGAGAGATGTCAGTGTACTTTGAGCTTGGAGTCAAGATATTTTTAAGGAAAATTAATAAGGAAAGTAGCTGATAAAAAGAAAAATTAATTTTAGTTGTACAATAATAAAAACTTTAGCAAAGATAACAACCAAAGTAGAAAAAAAATGCAATCAAGTAAGACTAAGAGTGTTGCCTTTTTGATGACTGAGTGATTGAGTGTTCATTCATTTGATGACATTGAATAAACTGGGGGTTCACACAATCAGTAAATGTTGGGTCAACAGAGCACTGGTGAACACACTTTGCAGCCATGATCTCTCAGAGCAAACAGAGAAGCTGACACTTTTACCATCAGTTTAAAAGAATATTGGGCAACAGAACACATTTACACAGACTCAAATCTATTTCCGTTGCTATAATATCAATTCAAAGGTCCTTTCTTATTAGAGTAGCTCAGACCATCCTCAGTATGAAAACCGTCATGTTCCTATGGTTATCAATATTGACAATAATCTGATTACTTGACAGTTAGCCAGACTTACAGAATTCATCTCATACATTAGACCAAATATATATGCACAGGTATGAAGGAAAATATCAAAACTAAGGTAATGGTGATTAAATTTTTACATAACTCTTGGTGGTTTGAATATGAATTTCAGTAAAACTCTGACCTGATTTTTTTCTCTTATATACTTTTATAATATCTCTTTAATTATTTGAGAATTGAATTAAAAGAGAAGTCTCCTTTCCCTGTAATTCATCTAAAGCTTTCCTTCTTTCATTCCTTTATCTGCTGATATTTGTTACAGAGCCAAGTATAATATATAATAGAAATCACACTTCTCTCCCATCCAAAATGGCAAGAAAAGAGCAAGCAGCACATTTCTTTGAGGTACGTTTTATCCAGAGGTGTGGCTTCTCTTCTGTACTTTGTGTAACTGTGACTAGAGCCTTTAAGTGATCACACAGGAAATGTAGCTTTTCAATTTAATAGAGCTGTGAATGTATTTTAGATAATATTGACCCAGAGGAGACCTGCACAGGTCATATCACCATTTCAGTCTGTCACTTCTAGGTTCCTTTCTTAAGAAACAATATTAACCCAAGGTTGTTGACAAACTGTTGTTTCAAATTTACTATTAATATTTACAAAAGTTCATTTTAGATTATTAGATACGGATTTCCCTGAGGGTCCAGTGGTTAAGAAACAGCCTTCCAATGCAGGGGATGTGGGTTCAATCCCTGGTCAAGGAACTAAGATCCTACATGCCGCTGGGGAGCTCACACACTACAACTAGAGAGAAGCCCCCCTGCTGCAACTAAGACATGACTCAGTCAAATAAATAAATATTTTTTTAAAAAATTAATAGACAAAAATAGAAATGATAGCAATATATGAGTTATATAGTCCATATCACATTATGGGCACTGGTCTATATACCGTAGTCGTTAAGATTTGGTACTCAAAGCTCACTTAATAGTCAAGAAACTAAGGGGATATGTAACTCACCAGACTACAACTATGCAACTCACAACCACAGGGGAAAATCAGGATGTAAACCCAGGCACTCATGCTCAAATTCTAGAGCACCCACTACTTAGGTTTCAATAGGTAGCTTCAGCAAATATTGTTATTCAAAGCTTGACTACTTTGCACTTTAACAGCAAGATAACCCAGAATCAGGCTTCTAAAAATGAAGTAAACACTAAGAAATCAAATGAATATGTTAATTTTTATTTATTCTTGAGGGAAAAGAACTGATCAGGGGTATTTTTTAACATTATCACTGCTAAAATACATTTTTACTTGTCTTTAAAAAATACCTCACAATCAGAAAATCAATTTTAAAATAATATCAAGATGTATGGTTGTAAGAATTTTCATAAACACCTAATTATTGGGGGGTTGTTTCTGTGTGCTTTCTGGAATAATCAATAGAATAGCTCCTTTATAAAGATGAAAAGGAATACAATCCAAACTAATTCAAATCTGCACTTTTAACAGAAATATTTAATGTAATGCTTTAAATTTAGGTTTCACCTCAGATTAAACATCAAGAATTTACATTGATCATCACTAATTCTGTATCTCAAGGTAAAATTCTACTTGAGTTTTCATGTCTTTCTTAATTCTTATTCTTGGCCTTTAGATTTCAAATCTAAAGGGGTAGGGAGAAGTATACAATTAGTCAATGTAAGCTTCATTTCTAGTATCATCACCAACTGTTACTATTGAAATTAGACAAAGAAGCAAGTTGACAAAGTAAAAATAGCTGCACAAAATGACTCTGGAGAAATTAAATTATTCCAATCAGTCCTACAATGAAGAAAAGCAGCCTTAGCAGGTAAGAATTCAGTGAAAATGGAAGTCATGTGCTCAGCAGTAGACTGGGATGACAGAAGAAGACCCTGCTAAGTGACCACTGCAAGCCTTGAGATCTCTACCACGCAATTTTTTAAGCTTGCTTTAGTTGGAGAAAAAGAGAAACAAAAACACTCAAGAAGTCAAGTCCTAAGGACTCAGAAACTAACATAGTCTCATTCATGCAACTCTGATTGAGCAAAATAAACTATATTTCATGTAAAAAGCACTTGTATTACTTTTGGCTTATGATAAATACCATCAAACTAGTTCTCTCCAAGTGACTTCATGCTCAAGGCATTAAAAATTCAGGACACACAAGTAAACTTCTCTAAATATCTTTCCCCAAATTTGTCACAATGATTCATAGGAAATTAAATAAACTTCCCATTCAATGAATGATATTTTTAAAAAATTATTTGATTTGTTATTCCTTATGCAGTACCAGCTCAAACATCTTCTGTTTTCCTACAGGCAGATGTATATCAGAGAAAAGTTAAATGAGTAGCAGTTTTCATTAATGTAAAAATGTCTTTATCCTATAATTTAATAAATACTGTTTTGCTTTTGGGGGAGGAAAGCAATTTGTCCATACTTAATAAACTAAGGAAATACTAAAATCTGGGCATACCATGATGCATTTAGTATGTTTATAAGATCATGGAGTATTTTCATGTGAACTAGCCTAAAGGTCATCTTTCCATATCTTAAACCTAGCATAAAATAATGTCAGGAAGAAATGCTAACCATAATAACCAAAAGGAAGACTCAGTGCTTACAAAGGAGTATAGCTTCACTTCATCTCTGAACAGATATATAGGCAAGTCCACTTGCGAGAATATTATTTATCTTTGTTATCTGATTTTACTGAAGTAAAAAATGTGACACATCACTTCCACTGGAATGAAATATTCTTCAGGTTTAATTAAATATCCTGTCAGTCAAGTATATTTCCCCCACACTATACCATTTTTTAATATACAAAGCCCTGACTTACTATTGTACATAAATAACCATAAAGAAGATTGCATAAGTAATTAAATGAGCTATATAGTGACTCACCATGGCTATATAAATAACTCTGAATTATGTGCACATATATAGTATATCTGCCTCCTTAATAGCAATGAATGATGCAAAATAGATATGGGAAATTAAAAACCAAATGATTCACCTTTTCTTGATATAGTATTGAGTGTCAATAATTCACACAGATGAATTAAAAACTTTGTGATTTTTTTCCCAAAGGACTGTTAGGAGAGTCTAAAGTTCATCAGCACAGTGCAGATACTGACAACCGCCATTCTGATTACAAGCTCTGGACTCAAAGAAGAGTGGTTTTCTCACTACTTACAAAAGGTCATTTGCACTTTTCCACAGAGATGGTCTGGAAGAGAGATACTGATGGTCTAGATACTGAAGATCTTTTTACTTCTATTTTGTGACCTAGCCTCACAGAAGTTGAAGTGTGAAAGTGTTAGTTGCTTAGTCGTGTCTGACTCTTCGTGATCGCATGAACTGTAGCCCGCCAGGCTATGAGATAGCCCAAAGGTCTGTGGGATTTTCCAGACAAGAATCCTGGAGTGGGTTGCTGTTTCCTGCTCTAGAGGATCTTCCCGAAGAACCAGGGATCCAACCTGTGTCTCCTGCATTGTAGGCAGATTCTTTACCATCTGAGTTAATACTTCCTATTTTTTAATACATTTGAAGAACAAAAAAAAAAAAAAAAGGAGAGGGAGAGAGATCCCTGAAAGAGTAAAAGAAAGACCCAGGAGCATGAAATAACATGAAATTAAGCTAAGGAAATTGTGTTTCCAAAAGAATGGTGCTATCTAGTCTGATAAACAAACTGCTCCCAAACTTAATTGCTTAGAGTAACAGCCACGTGTGTGTTCACGATTCTATGGATTGGCACTTGGGACTGTGCTCAGTTGAGAAGGATGCTACTGCTCATTCAAGTATGTGGTCCTCAGACAGGACAGCTGAGAAAACCCGGTCCCTGTCTCTGTGCTCTCTCAGCCTCCAGGAGGCTAGCCTGGGATATTTGATTTGTTGTGTTTTGGTTTTTAACATTAAAACAGCAGCAGTTGAGAGTTGTCTCCCTGCAAGAAGTCCTTTTCAAGTATCTGATGGCTCCCTTGAGCAAGCACTGAGGGAACGTAAGAAAAAAATCACAGAAGCGTGAGAGAGGAGGGAGGCATGAGTCACTGCGTGCAACTGCTGTAACAATCAACCCCAGATGACGTGGTCCGTCTTGTCAAAGGCTGAAAGAAGTGATTTAAAAACGGATGAAGGCTGAAAAGGTGTGTCCTTCGATTTGATACTTAGACACAGTTTTAGGAGCAAGAGTGGGGCAAATTGACATTGAAAAAATCAGATTGAATTTTCCTAGTGGTCCAGCGGTTAAAAATTTGCCTACAAATGCAGGGGGCAGGGATTTGATCCCTGGTTGGGGAAGATCCCACATGCCACAAGCAATTAACCCCCCATGCGCCAGTGTTCTGGACCTTGCATGCAGCAACTAACTACTGGGCTTGTCAACTTAGAACCTGTGCAGTACAACTAGAGAAAGCCGGAGTGCAGCAAGGAACACCCAGCACAGCCATAAATAAACAAATAATTTTAAAAATGAACATAGAAGAAATATAAAGCATAACAGTTCACTCTGTACTAAGAAGAAAAATCAAAGAGAGAGATTTGGGGGGAAACATGCTTTCCTTTTCATGAAATTTATTGGCAAAGCAAAGAGAAAAAGCCAAATGAGCAGCAACAGTAAGGAAAATTTGTTCAGCTTTTTTTGGGGGGGCGGGGCTTATTTATTTTAGGAGGAAGTGATTTCAGCAGTTTCCCCCCCATCCCACACCAAGAGAGAAAGTAGAGAGGAAAGTTCAAAAGTTTTTACAAAACAAAGGCACTCCTTTGCACTCCTTAGGCAAAGATAAAAATAAAAGAAGGCCAACTCTGGTCTTCTGAAGCTCTGAACTGAGGTGTAATTAACTGGAAAGTTTATACTTACGTGTTAATAATTAAACATGGTAATAATGTAGAAAGATGTTTATTTGCACAGCATTATAACTGGCACTCAAATAAACTTCCTTGGAAATCTCCCTTGCTTTTTATCTCTTTGTAGCTGTGGCGCTCTCAGAAACTCTGGGAAACTTGCCTGATTCGCCACCTGCCATAATTGGATTATCAAGAGCAATGAGAGCAGGTTCCGCAAATGATTTTCGATTTACTGGCTTCCTGATTGAGAGGAAAGAGAGCAAACATTTTCCATAATTCTGGAATTTAATCCTTGGGAATGTAAAAGTTTCTTTGTCTCAACAATAAATAAATAAAGGCAAGTATGTTGCATTTATGGAGTTGTTGGAGAGTCTAGGAAGTCAAGTGCCACAGTATAAATAAGTGGCTAGAGTTTCCCAGTATCACATTTATTTATCTCATCAAACACTCTTGACACTATTGCTAGTAAACTACATAGCAGTTACTGGGCAGCAGGCAGGTAGAAAACAAATAAAATCTAGTTCTTTTCTTTTGATGATTACAATGTTAAAAACAGGGTGTTGGCTGATTGCTCTCCTAACACAGTATTTACAGGAACTATTTCCCACATTTCCCTTGAAGCTGAAGATATGAATGGCTTTAAGGGAAAAAAAAATCTTACTCCTAACCAAAAGATTTTGTAAAACCAGTAGAAATAATATACTCTCTTATTTTGTTTAAAAGTGAGAGTGAGTAAGAAAGCCACCTTTTCACTATTAATTCAGGAAATCTCTCTGCCACCACTGTCCTTTGTTTCCAAAACTGGAAAAGCATAAGTTAAGACCTAGTATACTTTTGCAGACATGGAAAACTCCTATAAAAATAAAAAATCAGGAAGTAATGAGTTAGAGCTATAAAACCCCACCCTACCTAGGGAAGAGAAAGCATTTTCTCACAAATACTTAGGGCAATCCAAGAATTTTCCTTTGCATATTAAAAAAATACAAAGTGTGAGATTAGATAGCGGTATTTTTCAGACTTCTGTAAGCATAATAATAATGTATGGTGATAAAAGCATGAGTGTTTTTTTTGACTGATGAGTCTCCACTCCCCTTCCCAAAGGCTCTAGATTTTTAAAGCACCTTGAATAATTGTAACAAAAGTGATGGTAAAGCAAAGCTTCAAGAAATATGAACTAAAAGTTACAGTGTCTTCTACATGTATCTAAACTTCTATTCTGTTTTTTCCTGTATAGGTCCAGGTCCTGATGACTTCACTTGTGGCATCTGCTTTACCCCTTTCCACAAATAGGTTTGCAAGATCCCAGTTTATAGTCTTGGATAATACTAAACCAATTTAGATAATGCAGATAGATCTTGTTTTGAAAGGATATTGGCTTTCAGTCTTTCACTTTTTCTCCTGTGCTCAGTTGCCATTTAAAGAAGAAGGTAGGATGGAGAGAGACAGATGTCCCATGCCACCCTTAGCCACTAGACATGTAAAAGGGAGGGAGAAGACAGAGTTAGTCTCTAACAAGCTTTCACACAGAAGCACAGTATTTCTTACAGAGCCACCACTAAGTTCAAACGGAGGGAAGAATCTGACTGCAGCATTTTAATGTGATGTAAGAATTCCATCCCTAGGAACGAGAGTGGCAGAACTTCTGGAAAAAGATGTAGAGGTAGGAAGATGAAGGATTTGAGTCAAATGTCCCAACCTTGATTTATCATTAAGGACAGAGTAAAAAAATCAACCATTAAGTGTTCAGGCACCTCTGTCTTTGACCTCCCTTCAACCCAGCCACATAAGAACTCAAGCTTTGCTTATAGTAAGTGACACGTGGCTTGGCATTGAAAATACAAACATGATTAACAGGAAGTCTCTGCTTTCAGGGAGCTCAAACTTCAGGACATTGTGGAGAAATATAATCATGAACATGATAAGTATTACAATGAGGTACCTATGAAGGGAAGCTTGGCTTGCTGCAGTCCATGGGGTCACAAAGACATGGGGTTGGACATGACTTAGCAACCAAACAACAACAAAAAGCTATAAAGCAATATCAGGTCATGGAGACTAAATAATGGTCTTCAGAGTTATGGGAATGTGACTGAAGGATGATAGATCACTTGAGCAGTGAAGGCAAAGGGCACTCATGGAGTAGGGAACCAGATAAGGAAAAGCACCAAAGACTGATAGAATGTAAAATGTCCTACTGTATTGGCAGGGAAGATGTAGTGCTGGAGAGCTACATGTGTTTTCAATGCTGGACAGAAGAATGACATTTGCATGAGACACACTAAATGAATCAATATGCAACTACATTGAGAAGAGGTTTGTTAAATAATAAAATAAAAGAACATAAACGTTTCTTGTAAACCTGTGAGAATAAAAGTTTATCTTTCATTCCTTCTTTTCATATCTGGATCTTCAAACAAAAAATAAATATTAACTTAATTCACTAAACGTTAATCTCTTTAAGTATTTACATGCAGGATTTTCAAGATGTCTGACCAGAGACACATATGAAATTCTTTCATGGCAGACTGCCATTAAGAAGGGTCTGAAATCACAGTGGGTCTTTAGTGTCAGCATCGGTTTAAAACTTCTGTCATTTAAGGGCTTAATAATCAGGCAAGGTTTCAACAGTCCCCAACCTGAGAAGCTAATCAAGTACAAATTCCCCAAATCAGTTAGCTGCTCCATTGTCTTTGTGATAGGAAAATACAATTCAAGAGTAGAGAATAGAAATGAATTTTTTGTTAATATCTATTTCAACAAGTTGGTTAAATTGATTCAAGTCTAATTAAGAGATTTTTCTCAATTAAAAAAATAAGTTTGGTGAAATGTTGCATGAACTTGGACTAACTGTCCTTTAGAGAAATTTAGAACTACCTGATTTGTCTCTAAATTTGAATTGTAAACTTTAAGCAAATATTTATATGATATATATATATATATACATAAAATGTATATATGCATATAAATATATATCTTCCCAGAATTGCGTGTGTGTCTGTGTGTGTGTGTGAGTGTATGAGTTAGTATACATACGCTATTTCCACTGAAAAGCCTACAAACAGTGACACTCTAATAGCAAGTAGCACACACAGAGCCCAGATATTGATTTCTAAATAACATTCTATACAAGCAACCCTGGATGCTTGGAGAAATCATTGATTCTAAACTAAGGCAGAGAAAGTATCTGGCATATCTGTGGTTCTAGAAAGTTGTTTTTTTTTAAAAAAAAAAAAAAGGAATTAAAAACAGATTAAAGTAAATGTAAAAGGCACAGAATCTAACCTGAAATAGTTCCAATGACCAAAGATGGAACTAATTGATTTATGAAATAAAAAATAATATGATCTCCAGAAAAAAATAAGTAAATATCTATGAATCTATTGTGATATAAATAAATGATAGAGCGAATAAATGAAGAAGAAAAGTTAGGTGTTCCTCATATAAAAATTACAAATATTAAATATGAAAGGAAAAACATTTTTTAGAAAAATCATTAGACCACCACACTAATTTATGCAGGCAAGATATACAAATGAATACTAAAATTAGCGGGAACAATTTTAAAAGGAAACATTTACATAGTCAATAGTTTCTCCCTCAAGTATTTCTAATGTACTTAAAATACAACGTGTATCTGTGAATAGATAAGAAACTACATAGCGTTAAAGAAATTTGACTGGCAAATACACTTTAACTAGACACCATTTTAACCACTGTATCAAGTTCAGCATCAGCTATAATAAGTTTTATTGACATCACATAACTCCTCTATGTAGCAACAACGATAGAACAGCATCACTTCTGTGATGTTCTTGTCAAAAATACATAACCTCAATTTAATCATTAGCAAATACCAGACAAACCTGGATGGGAAGACATTCTGCAAAATAATTGATCTGTACTTTTCACAACTGTCAAGGACATAAAAGATAAGGAAGACTGAGGAACTGTCACAGATTGGAGGGACATAAGGAGCTCTAACAACTAAATATTGGGTGGAATTCTGTGTAGGATCCTAGAACAACAAAAGCCATCAGCAGAAAAACAGGTGAAATCTGGGTACAAACTATACCATACAATGCTTAATGTATTCATTTTATTAACTTTATTACAGTCATTAAGACTTTACATTAGGGGAAGCTATATTAAGAGGTACACAGAAATATTTTACACTGTTTTCACAACTTTCCCCCAATCTAAAATTATTTAGAATTTTTTTTTTAAGTCTAATCTTATACAGACACCCACAGGGCTATTGCAGAGGCTAATATGATTTTGCCCTAGGCATCCACAACCTAGGAGTCACCATAAGTCCCAGGAAAAGAGCTCCTACAGAGGTTAAAACTACAGTTAACAATTGCAAATCTTGGCAGAAACTCTCTCATGCAGGAGAATTCATGAGATCAACCAGAAGGAGAATTAGAGCCTAAAAATTAGAGGAAATAGACCATTATAAAAAAGGCCTTAAAGAATGTATATTTCAAATGTTTAAAAGGCTTACAAAATTAAAAACAGAATATTCTGAAAGTTTAAGGAAACATGACAAAACCGAAAATTAATCTGAAAAAGAAGAAAATTGAAAACATATATAGACAGTCTCCCACCTACTGTGGTTAAAATTACTATTTTTTAACTTTATGACCGTATAAAGGAAATCACATTCAGTAGAAAACCTAACTTTGAATTTTGATCTTTTCCCTGGTGAGTGACATGTAATGAGATACTCAAGAGAAGCAACCAATATGTTCACAATCATTCTGTTCCCAAGTAACCAATCTATTTTTCACTTCCAATACAATACTCAATAAATTAGGAGATAGTGAACCCTTTATCATAAAATAGGCTTTGTGTTAGATGATTTTGTGCAACTGTAGGCTAATGTAAGTGTTCTGAACAGGTTTAAGGTAGGGTAGGCTAAGCTATGATGATCATTAGGTTAGGTGTATTAGACGCATCTTTGACTTACAATATTTTAAGTTATGATGGGTTTATTGGGACATAAACCCTATTGTGAGTTGAGGAAGATCTGTGTGTGTATGTGTGTATGCATGTGTATGTGTGTATATACATATACATATACACACACATACTATATAATCCAATAATTTAAATAGAGTTGAAGAAATAATAATCATTAGTTTTAGTTAATATAGCCTTGAGTTTCAATAAATACAATTTTATATAGTGCTATGTAAATTTCTCTTCATTGGGATGTGTGTTATTTTATATCTAGTCTGTCATCTAGTCCGAAACAGTCCTCTGAGTATAGTAATAATATAATAATAGTCCAATGAGTATAGTAATGATGAACAACTTAACAGGTTGCATAAGTGAAATTTCTCATTAATTAATTTTTACTCTATAAGAGAGTAAATCAACAAAGAAACAAATGATTGCAGTCTCAATAAGCATTGTGAGATAATCAAAAGTACCTGACATGAAAATTACAGAAGAAAACATAGGACTTTTACTGAAACCAAGCTCATACTACCTGCCACATGACAAGCCAATAAATTGAGGCAAATCGTTGGGGCAATTAATAGCGACTTCGTTTAGAAAGCCACAGACAGCAAGGATGCTCTATTATCCCAAAAATCCATGTTACCCAAGTTAGAATTCAGATTTATTTTATAGTAAAAGGGGAGGGGCTGTTGCAAATTTTTGATGCCTGAACTGTTTCTTCTTGCAGATGTTCATGTAAGTCTGGTCATGGTGTTCCTATAAACCTCCAACAAGACAAAATGTTTTTTCTGCAACTTTTTATCTCTTTATTAATAGAAAAGTGTTATACCTTTAAAGGTCAGAGCCTCGAGAATGGACTGCCCTATATATTTCAGGCTATAGGTAACATTATTTTACAGAGGTGCTGAGACAACATGACTAAGTACAGGCAACAGAGCACAAGGCTTAAGATGAAAGAATCGATCCAAGATGGAGCCAAGTTTGTTCTTCTCTGTCTGAAAGGGCATCGCAGAAGCAGTGACAATTTAGCTGGGAACAGAAGCATAGTATGAGCCAGTCAACTGAGAAATGGAGAGAAGAACGTTCAATTGGAATAGCACGAGAAAATTCTCTGAGGCAATAAAACTTTATTTTCTTTCCTATTATTTTAAGAAATCAAAGAATTAGAGTGAGTTAGAAAAATAATGGCTCAAGTATATGAAGGCAACTGTATGGAGACAGAGGGTAGAACACACATGCAGTAACCATGTAGGACATGGTTATAATGTTTGGATTTTACTCAAGTGACTTGGGGGACTATTTAAACATGTTAGGCAAGGCAGTGGTTTTCATGTCATTTATTTATCTTCATCTTTACTCCTGTGATAAAATTGAATTTATGGTGTGAAAGACTGGGAGCAGGGAAATCAGGTTGAGAGGTTGGCAGGGATGTGTGATGTAGGCCAAAGTGGTGTCAATGGAGATGTAAGTCAATGCCAAATTCAGGGTATATCCTAATGATTTAATTAGCACATGTTTTGATAGATCTAGTGTATATTTAGGTACCTAGATTACTGGCTTCAATACAAATTTAGAGCTTAATTGTAATTTTAAATTAGGCTAAAGATATTATCAGAACTTTATAAAATAAAGTGATAGACTTAAAATCACTGCAGATGATGACTGTAGCATGAATTTAAAAGATGCTTGCTTCTTGGAAGAAAAGTTATGATCAACCTAGATAGCTTTATTAAAAAGCAGAGACATTACTTTGCTGACAAAGGTCCATCTAGTCAAAACTATGGTTTTTCCAGTAGTCATATATGGATATGAGAATTGGACTATAAAGAAAACTGAGCACCAAAGAATTGATGCTTTTGAACTGTGGTGTTGGAGAAGACTCTTGAGAGTCCCTTGGACTGCAAGGAGATCCAACCAGTCCATCCTAAAGGAAACTGGTCCTGAATATTCATTGGAAGGATTGATGTTGAAGCTGAAACTCCAACACTTTGGCCACCTGATACGAAGAACTGACTGACTGGAAAAGACCCTGATGCTGGGAAAGAGTGAATGCAGTAGAAGAAGGGGATGACAGAGGATGAGATGGTTGGATTGCATCACCAACTCAACGAACATGAGTTTGAGTAAACTCTGGGAGTTGGTGATGGACAGGGAGGCCTGGGGTGATGCAGTTCATGGGGTAGCAAAGAGTCAGACATGACTAAGCAACTGAACTGAACTGAACCGAACCGAAAGACATTATTAGGCAAATCACATAATAGGAAATATAAATGTTAATAGACATGTAAATGGATCCTGATCCTTACTAATATTAAAATTTGATAAAGAAAAAACAAAACTTAATATCAAAATATTGATAATATCTAATGCTGGAATGGATGTAAGGAAATCAGCATGCTCACATATTGATATTGGGTTGTGAACTGCCTTAACCTCTCTGAGAAGTAATTCAGAACAAATTATTTAATCAAATAAATATATCTTAAAAAATTATCTTGAATACATAAAAAATTAATCCACAGATATATTCTGCACAAAGATACTTAAAGTAAATTACATTTCTCACAGTATTATATGTCAAAAGAAAAATAATGAAACATTCTGAATGCTTATCATTAAAGTGTGCTTGAAAACATGATGCTATATTTGTACATAGATTAAACTAAGTTTTATAGTACTTCTTAGAAGGATCCAAAACTATGTCATTTCTCCACCTTCTGGGCATGGAATATACTTTGCATTTCCTTATCTTTTTGAAGTTAGGCATGGCAGCCATATGTGTTGGTTTAACCAGTTAAATCAGAGCTTCTATACTGGGCTGAAGCCTATGCACAATTTGTGTTTTCTTACCCTTCAGAATAGATATAACTTGCTCCAAGAGACTAACAATAATATAGAGCAGAGACTCAAGCAATTTCAATAAATAGGTAACTGAACAAAAAAATAAACCATTTGCTTATTTTATTCTGAAAACACTGAAATTTGGGAATGATTTAATACCTATTACTAAAGCATAACCTAGCCAACCATAACTGATTAAAAGTCTTTTTGTACTTAAAACATGTCCATGATATGTTTTACAATGAAGAAAGCAAGTTGTAGAATAACATGTGCATTAGAATCCTGCTTTTCAAAAAATTAGAAAAACTGAGATATGTTATATGAGACAGGAAAAGCATCAACTGGTAACTTCTGGAAAGTAGGAAATTATGAGCATTAACATTTTCCTATACACATTGTAGCTTTATTTAAAAGGAGAAGCAATTATTTCTAAACTTAAAAATACTAAAGAAAAAGTTACCCTGATCAACCAGTTGGAAAAATAACTATACTATAATTCTATATTTATTGAAAAGTATTGGTTATTCTTGAGGATAAAATGAACAGTTAAAGTGAAGAGCAAGTCCAAAATCAGATCAAATACAACTGAATAGGTTTATCATTTCAAGACTGTGTGGAAAGAAATATCTACTCAATGAATTAGTTGATATATTGGTTATATATTTGAAAAGGATTAAATGAAATCCATACCTCTTTTTAGCAAAATGAATTCCAGATTTATTACAGTTATGAATGTTATAAAATAAACCTCACAGACAAATGGCCTCTGTCTGGTGGATTGGGATGGCCCTCTAACAGTACTATCAAAGCCAGAAAGAGTTATAAATAAATTGGTAGATTCATCCAAATAGTCAATCAACCAAATCAGCAATCAATCTATTACAGAATAGGAGAAATATTTGCAAACACGCATAACAATGCCCAGTAAAAAATGTATACACCTATTCAATAACATAGCAATTACATTCCTAAGTAAAATTTAACAGAGATTGAAAGAAAAAGCATTTTTTGCACTGCTAGGGCATTACAGACACTCTGGGTGCCCATTTTGGGGAGACTGGACTCATAAACTGTGATTAATGAACAGCACAGAGTATCAAAAGTAATCAACTAGGTATATACCCAGCAACATGGACTCTTCTATTTAAAGCAAACAAACAAACAAACATGGTAATGAATTAGCAAATTTTAAAACAGAATGCCATTTGTATCATATAAAATTTATGGAAACTAGCTTTACATGTGCTCAAAAGGACACATTCAGAAATACACACAAACAAACAAAAAATAGTACATTAAGTGCTTTAGAATGGATGTCCCTATGGCAGGAGATGGGAAATAAAACAAAGGAATGGAATATATAAATAAACATAAAACCAAAACAAAAGAACGAAACAGAATCACACTTTGCAGAGACCAGTGATGACAATGTGCCATACCATTGAGTATAATTATCTCAGTGCACTCAAAGTTCAAGAAATTTATCATTAGTATTTTAAAAATAGGTTAAGGCATGAACACAAAAATGAACAGCTAAGAAATACAATATTAAGTATATGAATAAAGTTTACTTTTACTATCAATTAAATAATTACAGATTAATATACATATTGTTAAATGTGTATTTTTTGACTAGTCCATTGAGAAATGTGATGCCAGGTAGGAAGTATCATTCATAACCATTGCCAATAGAACTAAACATGGGTAGAAACTTTCTAGACCATTCAGACAAAGATTAAGCAATACTTCAACAAAAATGTTTATTATAACATTCTTCATTAAAGCTAACAGCTAGGGAAAAAATATACAACCCTTAAGGATTGAATTATATAAGTGCTTTATCCAACAGTGGAGTACTATGTAGCCATTTGGAATTGATGATTTAGAGGCATTTTTCTGTTCTCTGCATTTTTTAATCTTTCTATTGATTGATATGAATTATTTTTTATAAAACTTATAAATAATAAAAATAGGATAAAATTAATTTGGAGCGGCTTCAGAAATTAAATTCCTGTAGAAGAAAAGCTCTACTGTTTATATTCTGTTCTCTGACAAATAAAATTAGAATTTTAATGCATTTTAGTTTTCTTCTTTCAACATAGAAATGCAAGTGGTCTTGATTAACTTGTAACTTCATGCATTTACTTCCCAAAATTAGGAAAAGTTTGTGCCTGCTATTAAAACTCTACAAGTACACTTACAATATAGCTAAGAGGGGAAAATACTTAGAATTTACAGCAGTAAAAAGAATTTTTAAGAATATGTGCTAAACAAAAAGTTTCTTGAACAGGAAACGGCATAAAAATGTGTTTTCCCTTATTAATTGATAAAATGTCAAATGAAATAATTGCAAATGATATATTTCATGTGATTTCTTGGTTTGTGGGTAAATAGTAAAATTAATGGACAGCAATTTTAAAATTAAGACTTTTTTAATGCCATTTTAATGCTGTTTTGGTGTGAAAGATGTAAGACTCCATGGTGAATGGATAATCAAGCATTACTTTGGGTCCCCATAGGCTTCTAGAAGATCATAAACACTTTGATGTCCATTGAAGATGGGAAAACAGGAGGCTCAAAAAGGCAAGTTCAGCAACTTTTATTTGTTTAACCTCATTCATTAATTATTTATTGAGCACTTCCTATGTGCCAGTATCCTGAAAACAAAAAAGAAAAAGGCTTGGTTTTTTTTAGAGCAGGTTGAGGTTCAGAGTAAAATTGACTGGAAGGTTCAGAGATTCCGCATTATCACCCTGTCTCACATACACACAGTGCCTCCATTTTCAACTTTCCCCTACAGAGTGGTACATTTGTTACAATTGCTGAGCCTACATGATCATCATAATCACCCAGAGTCCATAGCTTACATTACAGTTCATTCTTGATGCAATTCATTCTATGGATTTGGAAAAATACATAATGACATGTATCCATCACTATAATACTTTACTGAGTATTTTAACTGCCCTGAAAATCCTCTGTGCTGCACCTACTCATCTCTCCTCATCAATAACCCATGGCAACCACAGATCTTTTTGTTGTTTTCATAGTTTTTCCAAAATTTTATATGGTTGGAATTATACAACATGTAAATTCTTTAGCTTAGCTTCTTTCACTTAGAAATATTCTCTTAAGGTTCCTCCCTGTCTTTCCATGACTTGATAGCTCACTTCTTTCCGTGTTGGCTTCCCTGGTGGCTTAGACTGTAAAGAATCTGCCTGCAATGCAGGAGACCTGGGTTTAATCTCTGGGTTGGGAAGATCCCCTAGAGAAGCGAGTGGCAACCCACTCCAGTCTTCTTGCCTGGAAGAATTCCATGGACAGAGGAGCCTGGAGGGCTATAGCCCTTGGGGTCACAAAGAGTTGGATTCAACTCAGCAACTAACACTTTCACTTTTTTCATTTTCAATATTGAGTCCCTTGTCTGTTTATTTATCCATTCACTTACTGAAAGACATCCTGGTGGCTTCCATGTTTTGGCAATTGTGAATAAAGCTGCTAAAAACATCCAGCTGTGACAGGGTTTTGTGTGCATATTAGTTTTTAACTCCTTTGGGTAAATACCAAGATGTGCAATTATTTTCTTAAGCACAGAAACTTTTCAAGCTAATCAGATGTTTTGAATATGCAATATTAAACTTGTCACACTCTAATAGCTTTTAGTCTTTATGATATATAAAAAAATAGTTGTATTCTGAGATGAATGCTGATAGTTACCTTGCTCAACTGTATTGGCCAATGAAGTTGTCAGAGATAAGAAAAATTTGTCCTTCATGTCATTTGCCCACACAAACCTTTATTTCTCTCTATGTCATTCTCCTTTTCTGTTGTCAGACTTACTTTTTAAATAAGATGTTTGCATTCTTTTCATGAACACGCTCATCCACAAAGTTGTAGATAATTAAAATAACAGTACAAAAGAGACCCAGAAGTAGGTCTTAGCTGTGTACAGTGGGGACTCTTGAGAGACTAAGGGGTAGAGTGGTCTTATCCTGCCAAAAAAATTTCTCACTTTTTGTTTCCTCTGCAGCTATGGGGATGAAGAATTCACTCTTTTATTTGTGGTCTGATGACAGTTTAAAGTTTTACTGAGGATGTGGTCAGGCAGTGGTAATCTGCAACCCACACGCAAAACATAGCACTAAAATCTTTATAATTAACTACGTATGATTTAGCAGGGCCATTTAGAAAGATGATTCATCAGCAGTAGGTGGAAACTGGTTCACTAAACCTAAAGCTTAAAGAGAAGAAGAGATGGAACAGTTTCTTGATTCCACTTTAGGCTATTAGGCAGGTGATTCAGAGTCCTTAAGAGCTCTGATTCAGGCATCATTTCTCATCACTGATAGCATGCTGGAGTTTTATGCCAAAAAACTTCTCTTTCCACACTTCAGTTATGTAAATCTCTGAGATAAACCTCTAACAGAGTATAGGATTATGCTACTTGTAAGCCTATATTCCAAAGCACTATTATTTTTCTTCATTCTTCTTTATATTTGATATGTGGATTATTTGTGTATAGGATTTTCTTTTCCCAATGTGACTGTGCATCTTGGAAAAACTGTGTGAAAGGCACTGTCTTCTGTGCCTTTCCATGTTTTCCTAGACTGGTCAAGCCAGGTCTTCTTATGCTATCTGATCCCTGGCTGCTCAGAGAATTCTGTTATAACAGACACCTATCTCTAAGCAGCCCTTAGCTTCTATAAAAATCTTTACCTTTTTCCCTTTAAACTCTGCTTCCATCAAGCTGCCAATTAAAAAGTATCTGAAAAAAATCTCACCCTCTAAATTAGTTAATAACAGCTCACTGGAGTTCAATGTTACTGTTTAGGAGAACTTGCATCATAAAAGGAAATGGATCCTTGATTTGAGGCAGTGTTCCACAA
This sequence comes from Antilocapra americana, assembly GCA_007570785.1. Lineage (NCBI taxonomy): Eukaryota > Metazoa > Chordata > Mammalia > Artiodactyla > Antilocapridae > Antilocapra > Antilocapra americana. The sequence goes on along the minus strand of ML663567.1, from coordinate 13,855,913 downwards.
CTAAGGGCAGTCGAATCTCTTGGAATGAATTTTTAGGAATGCAGGTTTCCAGGCTACCAGGCATGTATGCTTTAAACAACCTCCTGGGAGATTGATGTTAGGGAATAAGAATGATTTGCCTAGAGTAAACCCCATGCTGAGATTAGGAGCTATGGTTCAAGAGAGGGGCTTTTTGTATCCCTTAATTATTTTCTACCATGACCTCCAGAGAGATTTTGTATCCAAGGTATTATATGAATGCTATCATTTGGCCTTGTACCAAATATCAAGAAGCATAAAATCAAATAATGAGCATTATACATTCATTACAGCCTCTAAGATATATTATACTCTTGGTCAACTCAAGATCAAGTTTCAGAAAATTTGTTGATTTTATATTGAAAGACACCTATTAATACATCTCTTATTTAGAGGAAAGTATATTCCCTTCGTCAGCAAGGTGATAGTCTTTAATACCACTGTTTGTCCACATAGTCTGACAGTCAGTGGTTTACTATTTTTATCAGTTTATTAGTTTAAAGCCTTCTGTTGTATTTTTTCATTCCAAAAGTAATATGTGTTTGCTACAGCAAATTTAATAAATGCAATGGAAGAATTTCCTTGTTTATCTTCCTACTATTAACATTTTAATGATGATCCTTTCATTCATTCATTTATATATTCATCCATCCTTTCTGTAAATGTTCCAAGAGCTGCTGGAAGGCCTATGGATACATCTGTGAAGAAGATACACAAATCCCAAATAGTCAAGAAAGCAGAAGTAGTGCAGGAGAGCAGATTACAATGAAACACATGACTCCCGTGAAAAAAGAGAAACCTGATTAATGTGACTAAGAGGATATAGAGAGGAACTGCAGCTTTAGATTGGATGGTAATGGGAGACATTCCCTAGAAGGAGCTCACTCTGAGAGCTCTGGGGACTTAACACTCAGACAGATCTGGCAACACAGAAGACTTAAGATGGGAATAAACCTGGCATGTTTGAGGAATAGAAGGAAGGTCAAGTAGACTGGAGGGTGGTGAAAGATACGCAGATTGAGGCAGGAGACGCAATTAGGGTGAAGACATGTGAAGCTGCACTATCCTATATGGAAGCCACCAAGCACCATGTAACTCATGAGCACTTGGATCAGAGGTGGTTGAGAGGGTCCAGTTTTCTCTAGAGAGCAGTTCCCAGTCCCCACAAGGCCTGGAAGCTGTAGCTATCGGACAACAGGAGACAGAGGTGTGGCAGGGGATCTAACTGCTCCTTCTGTAAACTTCCAGGCCACCCCAGGCTTCCATCCCATCTCCATACACATTCCTTTCTGTAGTCAAGGCACCTTAGCTTATAAATCTTTCCAGTATTCTAAAGAACAAAATCCACCTCCTTCTCATTGGTAACCTACTTTGTAGATACATGTATTCGACCTTTCTCTACTTTGTTAAATAATTCAATTTCTAGTTTTCCTTTTCATCTTCACATATTGTAATTCAGAATTATAGATGTCTTCTAGCTTAATGAGAAATTAAATTAATGTTTCTACTTCCTTGCAGAGGCCCAACATTGCTGAGCCGCTGACATTGCTGTCTGTTTACATATGATTACATATGTTTACAGATGATTATGACAATGGAGTTTTTTTTAACAGTTAAGATTCTTGAACATATTGCCTTTTAGAAACTCTAATAGAAATATTTACAATTTCTGAACCCATATATCTATGCTGAGTATTATCTTTTATTTTAAATATTAATCAAAACATAGTATGGAAAGGATAACATCCTGTTCAAATTCTCATACATAAAACACAATAGGGTCATTGTTTTCTGGGGAGAAAAAGGGGGGAAAAATCCTTCAGAAACAGAATGGAAGGCAACTAATTCTACTTTTCTAGTGAAACAGAAAGGACTTCATAAAGGAACTAATATTTCACCTATATATTGAAATATTTGCCCACGTTTTTAAAAGGCATTTAAAGAGGGGATAATAAGTCACAAGTGAATGGAGGGAAAGAGGAGACCAACATATTCAGAAAATAATGAGATATTCTGGAAGAAAAGAGATAATGTATGAGAAAGGATTTTAAGTAAAAAGCTTCCATAAATTCAAGGAAGCATTATTTTTATTGATATCAATGCCATCTTTTTCCTACCGTTTCATGTCTCCTCACTGAATAAAATATATGCTTAATGGTCTAATTTACAAGGAACCCACAAATCTTCTTCAAAAGAGCTCTAGAAGAGATTCAATTCCAATTTCATAAGAATTATTACTTGATAAAAAAATTCATAAAGTAGTCTTTTGATTTTTTTATGGTCAAGAATTAGGCTATTGTCAATGATTGTAATGCATCATGCAAACTTCCCTGAGTCCAGCTGATTTCCACTCACTGGTGGTGGACAGTTCCCAGCATGCTGCCAATGGCCGACATCTGCTTTTTAAATGTTATTTATTTTTGGCTGCTCTGGGTCTTTGTTGCTGCACACAGGCTTTTTCCAGTTGTGGCAAGCAGAGGCTACTCTCTAGTTGTGGTGTGCAGGTTTCTCACTGTAGTGGCTTTTCTTGATGTGGCACTCTAGACTCTGGATCCCAGGCTTGGTAGTTGTGGCACTTGGGTTGAGTTGCCCCACGGTGTGTGTAATCTTCCCGGACCTGGGATTGAACCCGTGTCCCCTGCATTGGCAGGTGGATTCTTAACACTGGACCATGAGGAAAGTCCGATGGGCAACATCTTGAGTGCCCCCTCTGGCTTATGGTTTCAAGGTCTTCTAATCCACAGGAGGCCATTTAGCTACAAGCTGGCTCAACCTACAAAAGTAGGAGGGTTCATCTCCTGGGAGGAATCTTCCATAAGCCAGAGACAGAAGTCTTGATAAATGCTCCAGCCTCCGTGTCTTCTGTGGCTTGTGGTGCTAAGGCAGGTTCTACATAGTTCCTCACCATGTGCTATGTCATTTCAGTTGTGTCCAACTCTTTGTAACACCAAGGATTTTACCCCACCAGGCTCCTCTGTCCATAGGATTCACCAGGCAAGAAAACTGCAGTGGGTAGCCACGTTCTCCTTCAGGAATTGAAACTCACTTGCTCACAGTGGCAACTAATCATCAAAACAGAGTTGACGCTTTCTCCTTCTTTTTCCTTTTTTTTTTTTTCACACTTTTAATTCTCCTTGAAATGTCCTCTGGGGTAATTTACCTATACCCATTTTCTTTTCTCAAGTTGGGCCTTTGGGGAAATCAAAATAAAATGTATACTTTAAAAATGATGTGTCTCTACAATTTACTGTGGCCAGGAAGAGCTACCCGTGTCCAACGTCAGGAGCAGCAGCTGGGCTTTGAAGGAGCAGCTGTGAAGAGATACCCCACATCCAAGGTAAGAGAAACCCAAGTAAGATGGCAGGCACTGAGAGAGGGCATCAGAGGGCAGACAGACTGAAACCACAATCACAGACAACTAGCCAATCACATCACATGGACCAGAGCCTTGTCTAACTCAATGAAACAAAGCCATGCCTTGTGGGGCCACCCAAGACGGACGGGTCATGGTGGAGGGGTCTGACAGAATGTGGTCCACTGGAGAAGGGAATGGCAAACCACTTCAGTATTCTTGCCATGAGAATCCCATGAACAGTATGAAAAGGCAAAAAGATAGGACACTGAAAGATGAACTCCCCAGGTCAGCAGGTGCCCAATATGCTACTGGAGGCCAGTGGAGAAATAACTCCAGAAAGAATGAAAGGATGGAGCCAAAGCAAAGACAACACCCATTTGTGGATGGGACTGGTGATAGAAGCAAGGTTCAATGCTCTAAAGAGCAATACTGCACAGGAACCTGGAATGTTAGGTCCCTGAATCAAGACATATTGGAAGTGGTCAAACAGAAGATGGCAATAGTGAACATCAAGATTCTAGGAATCAGTGAACTAAGATGGACTGGAATGAGTGGGTTTAACTCAGATGACCATTATATCTACTACCATGGGCAGGAATCCCTTAGAAGAAATGGAGTAGCCATCATAGTCAACAAAAGAGTCCAAAATGCAGTACTTAGATGCAGTCTTAAAAATGACAGAAGGATCTCTGTTCATTCTAAGGCAAATCATTCAATATGACAGTAATCCAAGTCTATGCCTCAACCAGTAATGCTGAATAAGCTGAAGTTGAACAGTTCTGTGAAGACCTACAAGACCTTCTAGAACTAACACCCAAAAATGATGTCCTTTTCATTATAGGGGACTGGAATACAAAAGTAGGAAGTCAAGAAACACCTGGAGTAACAGGCAAATTTGGCCTTGGAGTACAAAATGAAGCAGGGCAAAGGCTAACAAAGTTCTGCCAAGAGAACACACTGATCATAACAAACACCGTCTTTCAACAGCACAAGAGAAGACTCTAAACATGGACGTCACCAGATGGCGAACATTGAAATCAGATTGATTATATTCTTTTCAGCCAAAGATGGAGAAGGTCTGTACAGTCAGCAAAAACAAGACCAGGAGCTGACTGTGGCTCAGATCATGAACTCCTTATCGCCAAATTCAGACTGAAATTGAAGAAAGTGGAGAAAAGCACTAGACAATTCAGGTATGATCTAAATCAAATCCTTTATGACTATAGAGTGGAAGTGAGAAAATGATTTAAGGGATTAGATCTGATAGACAGAGTGCCTGATGAACTATGGATAGAGGTTCATGACATTGTACAGGAGACAGGGATCAAGACCATCCCCAAGAGAAAAAATACAAAAAAGCAAAATGCCTGTCTTAGGAGGCTTTACAAATAGCTGTGAAAAGATGGGAAATGAAAAGCAAAGGAGAAAAGGAAAGATATATCCATTTGAATGCAGAGTTCCACAGAATAGCAAAGAGAGATAACAAAGCCTTCCTCAGTGATCAGTGCAAAGAAATAGAGGAAAACAATAGAATGTGAAAGATGAGAGATCTCTTCAGGAATATTAGAGATACCAAGGGAACATTTCATGCCAAGATGGGCATGATAAGGACAGAAATGGTATGGACCTAACAGAAGCAGAAGATATTAAGAAGAGGTGGCAGGAATACACAGAAGAACTGTAAAAATAAGATCTTCATGAGCCAGACAATCACAATGGTGTGATCACGCACCTAGAGCCAGACATCCTGGAATGTGAAGTCAAGTGGGCCTTAGGAAGCATCACTGTGAACAAAGCTAGTGGAGGTGATGGAATTCTAGCTGAGCTATTTCAAATCCTGAAAGATGATGCTGTGAAAGTGTTGCACTCAGTATGCCAGCAAATTTGGAAAACTCAGCAGTGGCCACAGAACTGGAAAAGGTCAGTTTTCATTCCAATCCCAAAGAAAGACAATGCCAAAGAATGCTCAAACTACTGCACAATTGCACTCATCTCACACACTAGTAAAGTAATGCTCAAAATTCTCCAAGCCAGGCTTCAGCAATACATGAACCATGAACTTCCAAATGTTCAAGCTGGTTTTCGAAAAGGCAGAGGAACCAGAGTTCAAGTTGTCAACATCTGTTGGATCATCAAAAAAGCAAGAGAGCTCCAGAAAAATATCTATTTCTGCTTTATTGACTATGCCAAAGCCTTGGACTGTGTGGATCACAATAAACTGTGGAAAATTCTGAGATAAATGGAAAACCAAACATTCCAACCTGTCTTTTGAAAAACTTGTATGCAGGTCAGGAAGCAACAGTTAGAACTGGACATGGACAACTGACTGGTTCCAAATAGGAAAAGTAATACGTCAAGGCTGTATATTGCCACCCTACTTATTCAACTTATATGCAGAGTATATCATGAGAAACGCTGGGCTGGAAGAAGTACAAACTGGAATCAAGATTGCCAGGAGAAATATCAGTTACCTCGGATATGCAGATGACACCACCCTGATGGCAGAAAGTAAAGAGGAGATGATGAAAAGTGAAAGAGAAGAGCGAAAAAATTGGCTTAAACCTCAACATTCAGAAAACTGAGATCATGGAATCTGGTCCCATCACTTCATGGCAAATAGATGGGGAAACGTGGAAACAGTGTCAGACTTTATTTTTTGAGGCTCCAAAATCACTGCAGATGGTGATTGCAGCCATGAAATTAAAAGATGCCTACTCCTTGGAAGCAAAGTTATGACCAACCTAGATAGCATATTGAAAGCAGAGACTTTACTTTGCCAACAAAGGTCTGTCTAGTCAAGGCTATGGTTTTTCCAGTAGTCATGTATGGATGTGAGAATTGGACAGTGAAGAAAAGCTGAGCGCCAAAGAATTGATGCTTTTGAACTGTGATGTTGAAGAAGACTCTTGAGAGTCCCTTGGACTGCAATGACATCCAACCACTCCAGCCTAAAGGAGATCAGTCCTGGGTGTTCACTGGAAGGACTGATATTTTAGCCACTTCATGAGAAGAGTTGACTCATTGAAAAAGACCCCAATGCTGGGAAGGATTGGGGACAGGTGGAGATGGGGACAACAGAGGATGAGATGGCTGGAGGGCATCACCGACTCAATGGACATGGGTTTGTGTAGACTCTTGGAGTTGATGATGGACAGGGAGGCCTGGTGTGCTGCGATTCATGGGGTCGCAAAGAGTTGAATATGACTGATCGATTCAACTGAACTGAACAATTTACCTATTTCTATTAACTCTACATAATTTGCAAACATCTAGCCTTTCTCTATTTTTTCTAAGACTGAAGAATAATTCAAAATTATGGGCTTTTTTTCAGCGTGTTGGCATTGATTACATTGATATATTTAGAAGAAAGATTCATCAGTGATACATAAAGGAAGAACACTGACGTAAGAACCAGAAAACCCATAATTTATTCCAAGATTTAGTATCAGCCAGTGGGTATAAAAATCATCTTCATCACTCTAAAACTTCAATTTCCTGCTTTATTAAAATGAAGGTGTTGTACAAGGTTATCCAAAGCACTAGTATTGTGATTCCATGAAATTATAGACACAGGCCTGTTTTAGACAAAGCTCTCAGTTGAGCATGTTGCCAGGTGGTCAGTTGGTCATGGTTTGGAGGCTCACCTGCAACTGTAGCCTGACATCACAATGCCTGGAGCAACTTTTCACCAGCCTCTGACCCCAATCTGTCCCTTGCTTGGGTAGTTCCTCACGTTTCAATCACCCGAGGTCTTAAATATGCATAATATTTAATTTATGTAAACAATCTGCTTCTACAGAATATAACAAAACAAACTATGTAAACAGGAAATTCATCAAGGAAGACAATTCCACAAATCCCATGCTAACCCCAGGTTCTTTCTCTTTCTAAATCAACCCTCTTAGGTAACACACATGAATGTAAGCAACTCTCTGCATGCATGTCACCTGGCTTTGTGTTGGCACCAATCCTGACTCTTAAGGTGAAGTTTCTAGACAGGAGGGAGGTGGATACCCAGTGTAGGTGGAGCCTGGAGGCAGGAAAGGCTTTACTGCACTTTGCAAATCAGCCTATGGAACTGGGTGGCAATTCAACTACCTTGAAGACTGGCTCTGCCAGAAGGTATTACAAGGAGAAAGTAAAATAGTCTCTTTGTTCTGAGTCTGGAAATGCTGAAAGGAAATTCCTGTTCACAGCAGGTGATTAAACAAGCTTTATTAGAGGCCATTACATGGAGCCACCAATGCTGCTTCATTATAATAAAATGGTTCATTTCCCCATTTTCTCATTCTTTGAATTTCAAATAGAATTAATTAGATTTACCAACAATTTGATAACTCCAAACTGGCTGCCAGAGTCGTATAAGAGCACTTTGATAACCTGATCTCTTAAAGTAGTTAAGCTCAACCATATTAACCAAATTCTCCCTCAAGTAGAACAGAATGGAGTTACATCTTGGGATGACCATGAAGTTTCAGGGATGATCATGAAGCTCAAAGTTTCTAGCAACATGCATGATAATTCTCCAAAGCCTTCTCCTTCACCTTAAAAATTCATATGAATCGAATTTGCCTACTATTTAGTAGTAAATCTCAACTTAAATTAATTTCAATATAATGTATGAAGTTATTTACTAATTACCCCATCAGAATATTTAAGGAAGTATAATTTGGATTTTATGCTTTATTCTTACATGATTTACAAGGATAAAATAGAAATATAACTCTTTCATCTCATGACACCTCTAAACTGTTCCTGTATCATATATTCAAGCTGAATTCATTATGAAGCATTTTTGGCACATCTGAAATCCTACATCATGTCTAAATATGAAATTCAAATGTCAGCTCCATTATCCTTGCAAGAGAAACATAAAGATCAAAATTAATTGTCTACCAAGTCAAACTAGAAGAAAGGGGATATTATAGTCTTAGTGTCTTTATGCTTCAGAATGTGTGGGTTTAGCATGATAGCTGCACTGGCTGAACATGTCCAAAAATTACTTTTGCTGCTGGCAACTGACCTGCCACAATATCTAGGGCAGGTTCAAAGTGAGTACATCATGTTCAACAGAAACATTCACTTTCTCCCTGTATTCTTATTTTTTAATCTCATGAACTCATCCTTGCTCTTTCCTGTCCTTCCTTTCACTTTACAAACCCATCACTGCCCACCTCAAAGCACTTTTTTGCATATTTTCTCCAACCCACAATCTCCTGTATGGTAGAAACCATTGTTTTGTTACATTAGAAAAAGGCAGATATATTCTTCCTCTGTCTCCTTTAACCACTCTCTTTGTATTTTGTATTAATGAGATCACTACATTTCCTTGGCTAATCAATTATTACTGTGCTATACATAAATCCAGTAAGTTTGATGGCAAAAATCTGCCAAGTGCTTTGGATGTCACAGAATGGAAACCTCTATATAAATGTCTGCTGTGATTTCTATTAGATGAAGACACTTTAGGGTATGTTTTATTGGCCCATTAATAAATGACTAGAGTGGTAAAGATATCTGGCTAGAAGCCTTGTTTCTTGCAAGCACAAAATATGTGGGTTAATGGAGCAATTACACATACTTTCATATCCTAAGGCTGTAATAATATTAGGAAAAGTAAGTGAACTATTAAAAATGAAAGATAACTGTAAATACAGAAAAAGAGCCAGAAGCTTAAGTTCTTTAAAAGTGATAAGGAAATACATGACAGAATTTCAAACAGTAAGCAATCATACGGCACCAAATGAATTGATATATTTACATCTTTTCTTGTCCAGAGAGGTATCTTGTTTTACTGAAGTGAATTAAATATAAAGTGGATAAATAATTCTATGAAAGAAGCAAATGATAGTAGGTCCAAGGGGAATAGTGTTCAAAAAGCATTCTAAGAAATGTTAACAGTTAAATGATTATGGGGTATTGATATAATAAGGCTCTTTTGAAGATATGATAGAGACAATGTAACAGCTTGTGAAATGAAGTACAAGGGCTAAGAAAGAATATTATCAGCGCTGGACTGAACATTGGTCATCTTTGTATCCCTAACATAATGTGTATTTGTGCCAGGTAGTGCTTGTTCAATAACTGGTAATTTGCCAATATTAGTATACCAGTAATTGGCAATATGCAGAAGGAAATGGGAACCCACACCAGTATTCTTGCCCTGGAGAATCCCATGGACAGAGGAGCCTGATGGGCTGCTGTCTGTAGGGTCACACAGAGTCAGACACGACTGAAGTGACTTAGCATGCATGCATGCATTGGAGAAGGAAATGGCAACCCACTCCAGTATTCTTGCCTGGAGAATCCCAGGAACAGGGTAGGCTGGTGGGCTGCTGTTTATGGGGTCGCACAGAGTCAGACACGACTGAAGTGACTTAGCAGCAGCAGCAGCAATTGGTAATAATGTTAATAAAGGTAAAAGAAAGATTCAGTTTACTAGGTAACTTCTTGACAAAACCAATTTGAAAGATAACGTTTAGAAGATTTACCCACTCAGATATCAATAGAGTAGGCATCCTTCCAGGACTCTCACTTTTCTTCTTCAACATTCTTCCTCTTCTATCCAGCCTGTTTCTGAGACATCTCATATCCCCAACTTCCCTGCCACCTGATTCCTTTATATTCTAACACTTCCACCATCCAGATTCAGTACATTCATTACAAAAATCTTACTTAGCTTCTACAAGCTGAGGTTTGCTACAAGTAACAGCTTAACCGTAAACTCTTGTGGCATTAAAAGTGTTGGTGTTTGGCAGAAACCAACACATGTCTGTAAAGCAATTACCATTCAATTAAGAAATAAATTTAAAATATTTTAAAAAGTTAGCTGAGACTCAGGTCAACCTGTAAAAATTTAACTTTTTTTTTTTTTGCTTCTTCTTTCAAATCCCTCAATGACATTTCAAAGAGCTCTCTTCTTTATTTCTCTCCTTACACTCTATTTAAATTCTATCCTCCACACTACAAAAAATCATTTGCCCCCTAACTCATGAGTTCTACTTAGTTAGCCATTAAGCAAAATGTCTTGCCATATTTGTCCCCACCTATTACCAGTTGCTTATGTGTGTAAATCTTGGTTGAAAGTCACTTTTAGAAGAGCTTTATGTCCAAAAGAAACACAACTTTTACATCAAGTGCACTGAAGAGTAATGAGAGTCTGTGTGTTGAATTCCCTAGAGTAAGTACTAACAGAATTATTCAAAGAGCAAGATGTCATAAAATACGCCCAAATTTCACCTCAAACTCATGTCCATTGAGTCAGTGATGCCATCCAACCATCTCGTCCTCTGTCATCCTCTTCTCTTCCTGTTTTCAATCTTTTCCTTTCAATAGTCATTAGGGAAACACAAAATCACCATAAAATATCACTATATAGGTATTTGGCTAAAAGTAAAACAATGGATCATATCAAGTGTTGGTGAGAATATGGAGGAACTGGAACTTTCATACATCACTGGTAGCAACATAAAATGGTACAAGTTTGGTAGTTTCAATAAAAATTAACATAAACTTTGTATGATGAAGCCATTCAACACCTTGGCATTAACCTCAGAGAAATGAAAGTATATATACAGAGAAGATTTGTACAGAAATGTTCATAGAATCTTTATGTGTAATAGTCTAAACCCAAACGTTCACTAACAGGTGAGTGGATAAACCAACTGTGATACTCAGCACTAACAAAATAAATTAACCACTGAGAATAATTACAACATGAACACATCCCAAGAGAATATGCTGAATGAAAGAAGCTGATCCAAAAAGGAAGTATGCATTAGCTCATTCATATAAAATTCTAGAAAATAAAAACTAATCTAGAGTGACAAAAAGCAAATTAGTAGTTGCCTGGGGGATGATAAGAGAGGTGGGAGTGACAAGTTACAAAGGGCCAGGAGGAGACTTCTGAGGGACTATGTGTATTCATTAAATTGGGATTATTATGGTACTTGTATGCATATAAACATCCCTGTGATTTCCGTTTACTCTCATGCTACAACTGCACTCACAACTCTCTTGACACCAGATAAGTGCCTTTCCCACATGCTGAGCGGTTCTGCAGCACTAGCTGAGTGTCCCATGTTTCAGTGCAGTCCTGACACTATCCACTTGCAGATAGCATCCGATTCCACAGGTTAAGGGGTTTTCCAGGTAGCGTTAGTGGTAAAGAACCTGCCTCTCAAAGCAAGAAATGTAAGAGATGAGAGTTCGACCCGTGGGTTGGAAAGATCCCTTGGAGGAGGGCATGGCAACCCACTCCAGTATTTTTGCCTGAAGAATCCCATGGACAGAAAGCCTGGTGGGCTACAGTCCATGGAGTGGCAAAGAGTCAGAGACAACTGAAGCTGCTGGGCACACATGCCCATGCGTTAAGGACTTAGTCGAATGAGACTACTACTTCAGATGCTGATCACAGGTTCCAGGTTGTCACATGTGCTTCTGATCAATGGGCTAAAAGTAGAGATGACCTTTCTTTTGGTTCAATAATTTTCTTAGATAGCTAAGGGAAATACTGAGTTACATTTATTGGTTTATCGTAAAGAATCTACTAAGGATATAAGATAAAAGATAACAGCCCTATAAAGAGATGCATGGGGCAAGGGATGTGGGAAAGAGTATAGACCTTCTGTTCCCACTCTGGGTGCCACTTTCCCAGCACTCTTGGTGTTCACCAATCCAGAAGCTCTCCAAACCTATAATACTGGGATTTTTATGGAGGCATTATCATGTAAGCATGATTGTTTGTAACTTTTAGCCCCTCTCCTCTCTCTGGAGCATGGGAGGGAAGCCTACTGAAAGTGCCAAGCTTCTAATCACAGTCTGGGTCTTTCTGGCAACCAACCCCTATCAGAGGCCTACTGAGAGCTGTCTCATTAGAAGAAAAGATACTCCTATCACCCAGGACACTCCAAGGATTTAAGAGTGCAATGTCAGGAAACATGGTCAAAAACAAAGTTTTAAATGAGAGATGCGCCCAGTGCTTTTATCACTGCAAGTGTTTTAGGAGTCTATGCCAGGAACTGGGGGATGTGTATGTATATATATATACATACATACACATCCTATATCTCATTACATATATCCTATTATCTCATTATATATATATTATATATATAATATCTATCTCACTATAATATTATATATATACACACACATCAAAACTTATCCAGTTTTGCACTTTAATATGTACATTTTATTGTAAGTGAATTATACCTCAATAAATCTATTAACATTTTCATACACTTGCTTTCCTATTTACTTCTTAACTGATTAAAATTTGGTTTCTGTTCCTCTCACTTTAGAGAAACAACTTCACAAAGATCTTCACTGGTATTTGAATTGTTGTCTATTTTATTGAGCTTCCTAGAGTATTTGACAATTGTGGTAAGTTCCACTTCTTGGATTCCTTTACTCCACTGGCTTCTGTGACACTGATGTTTTCTAGCGGTCCTCATACACTTCTGAGAGTTCTCTTTCTTCTGTATGTATTCCTTTTTCTCTCCTAATTTCTAAACTGTGGTTATGTCCCAGGATTTCACTGACATCTCATCTCAATCTAAATATTATTCCTAAATATTTTCCTGTCTCATAGATCCAGGTCACCTACATTGACATTGCTAGCATGAGACCCACAGTGATCTTCAGAGTATTATTTCCAAATGCTTGATGGACATCTCCACTTTTATTTCCCATATAAGAGTGAACACAACAAATGAAACACTGAAATCATCATCAGCACTCTTAAAAAAAAGAAACTATTTATCTGGCTGTGTTGGGTCTCAGTTGCAGCATGCAGGATATTTTTTAGTTGTGGCATGTGAACTCCTGGTTGCTGCATGTGGGATCTAGTTTCCTGGCAAGGGATCAAGCCCAGGCCCCCTGCATTGGGAGCATGGAGTCTTAGCCACTGGGCCACCAGGGAAGTCCCACCATCAACACCCTTAAATAAAGTCATCCTCCAAAAGTCACTGCCTGGATTTTAAATATCATAGCTCACCTATCACCAAGCAATCACCCTTGCATTATCCTCTTAAGTCACCGACTCATTATTTCTTCACATGTTGACTGCCGTTTCACTCTTCGGTTGTGATGCTTTGTAAACCACAAGATGAAATGCAAACACTTATCGGAGTAACCACGATACAAAAATCTTCAAAGGTCTGGCCTTATCTGTCTCGATGGCAAACATCTGCATTTACCTTCTGTCACAAGCAGTCTGCTCTGATAATACCACACAGCTTTCAGATCTCCACACACATCACTACATATTGCTAACATGTCATGATTCCCACTGCCCTTCCTGCCTGAAATGCTCTTTGTTATTCTGTTTTTTTCTGGATAACTTGTGCTTGTCTGTTCAGATTTCGAAGAAACTTTAACTACCCTAGGAAGCTTTGCTTTATCACTCATTGACTCAGTCACACCACACTTACTCCTTTTGCCTCCAGAGCCTTTTTCAATTCTCTCCAAATACCATGGTTTGATCTCAATCACTCCACTAATTACCAGGAATATTTAATGTCATTCTGGTCCAAATATACAACATGTCTCAGGTAACACAATAGTAACTTTACAAATAATTATTCCTCTCAACCTTCCTTTAAATCAAATATTTCCATTTTAGGGTATAATTTAAGAAATTGAGATGTAAAGAGATTAATTAAGTAACTTAGCCAATTATTAATGGGGAGGTATGGGATTTGAACTCATCTCTGTAACTATGGGAATATCAGCTCTTAATCACCACTATGACCAATTTTGTTCTTCACTTTCCCTCTCTCTCTTTCAGCATAAATTATGTTCACTTCAGAATCCCTAAGAATAGGACCTAGCAGAGCTGACATCCAACAAATATTTATCCATTGAATAAAATAATTTTTACATCTAAATAATTTTCTTTCTACTGCACCAAAGTAAAACTGGAAAAATAATAACTTTTTGTAGGAACAATTCTGAAAATTCATCTGCTCCAATTTGTGGAAATTTTTATGCCAAGAAATTAAATGTCTGGTAAATTTTATTCTCCAATGACCCTACTCATTCCTCAGTCTTAAAAGTGGAATAAATATGGATCTGAATATCATGATATTATTTTTTAAAATCCCAAATAAAACACATTCTGTAACTCGATAATATAATGTCTGTGGCAAAACTCATTTTACATGTATTAGAAGACTGAGCTGGTTATAAAATTTTGAATGCATACAGAAAAAAAAATCACTTGAGAAATGAAAAATTTGTTGAAATTTTGGTAAAGGCTTAATACCTAAATGTCCTTAGAAGTAACTTGATGATGTACCAAACTAAAGGAAGTTAAAGAAAAATCTTGAGTCAATATGAAGGAATGATGTAGGGTGAGTTCTCATGCCAAGATCGCTTGTGAATCCTGAAGCGGTATGCCTTAATGAGCTCAGAGAGTTCAGAGATAAAGCATTGATTCCATGGGTTTGTGTACTTGGTATTATCTTCCGTTTGAAGGAAGTTTAATTTTAACATGCGTTGAAAGCAGACAAGTTATATGTAGCCATACCAAATATAATAGATACATTTGTTCAAAGCATACCCAGTGCCTTGTAGAAGGCACAAATACAGAGCTAAAAAATCATCAGCTAATAAAAGTGTTTTTTAAGTCAGATGGCCAGTATCAGTGAAAGTGCCACAACTTCTGAGAGTCCTCGAAGATTTTTTGCTTTTTCTCAGTTAATCTGCATTCTCATTTATTCATTTTGACTCGTTTTTATAAGGTTTTGACTAAGTTTAAGGATATGTAAATGAATAAAATTTATTTTCTACCTACAAGTACCCTATAGTTAAGAAGATGAAATCAGCCTTTAGTACCTGATATTGCCATGTTCGTCAACTAAGTGTTAGATAAGGCTTGTTTAGGATGGTATAGAGATGAACATATAGGAATGTAATCAGTTATACAGGTTTATTCATTTCATAAATAGGGTGATATGGGCAATGGTGTAGATTGCAGTAGAATTATAAAAAGATAAGTAAAGTTTTCCATGTCAGAGACTGCCTTATGGCTAGAAGTAGGTGAAAGCAAGCATCACTCAGGTGTGTCCTACTCTTTGTGATCCCATGGACTGTAGCCCACCAGGCTCCTCTGTCCATGGAATTCTCCAGGCAAGAATACTGGAGTGGGTAGCCATTTTCTTCTCCAGGGAGTCTTCCCAACACAGAGATCTAGCCCAGCTCTCCTGCACTGCAGGCAGATTCTTTATCATCTGAGTCACCAGGGAGGCTAGAAAGAGATAATACTTCTAAATATGGTATATATGAATCCAAAGAGGGAAGGACACGTGTAGCAGAGTTTGTTAGTGTTTTTATCTGACATTCATTTTCCCTTTCTTGTTCACAAAATTACAATTACATTCTAAGCAAAGGCTCATGGTTCATAATCTCCTTTGCAAACGGAATTGCTAAGGATAAGTAAAGGGGCAGATACTGGAGGAGTGTTTTTGACCTTCGAGTGGACTGTCCCCGGCTAGAGGTGATCCTTTGATCTTCCCTCCTGTTCACTTCCTCCTCTGTCTTGCTTTCAGCACAGACTTCATTATGGGAACTCCAGCAACCACTGTTTAGACCATGAAGAGATCTGATGAAAGCTCCAGATATCTGATGAAGCAGAAAGCTAGAGGGAACATGCCTTCCCGAAGGTTATGATGCTGTCATACTTGTAGTATTGTTTTTAGGGGTAAGATTAAGTCTCAATTCTAATGGTGAGGTGA
Organism: Antilocapra americana; assembly: GCA_007570785.1. Classification (NCBI taxonomy): domain Eukaryota; kingdom Metazoa; phylum Chordata; class Mammalia; order Artiodactyla; family Antilocapridae; genus Antilocapra; species Antilocapra americana. The sequence goes on along the minus strand of ML663567.1, from coordinate 13,839,803 downwards.
ATTTGAAGTTTTATTTTGATATGGATCAAATTTAATCCAAAAAGCACCTATAAAGAAATAGAATTAAAAATACTCAGCTAGTAAGTTCAGATAAGAGTCAAGAAATCAATCTGAACACAATAGAGTCTAAGACACCACTACTATCTCTAAAAAGTATTAACACCACTTCTCCCTTATGTAATTATACTTTTCAACCTCTCCTATAGAACTATAACTCTTCATTAAGGATGGTTTGGACTTGTGGAATACATCACCTTTCAAATGTAGCTCTCTGTTATTAACATCTATAACTATCAAGCTCACTTTTTCTTTTTCTTTTTTCTTTTTTCTTTTTATTTATTTATTTATTTATTTATTTTTACTTGTTTTTCCATACAATGTCATGATATCACCATGGGTTTACATATGCTTCCCCTCCGGAACCCCCCTCCCTCCTCCCTCCCCCCTGGGAAATCTCGCTGCACCAGTCCCGAGCATCAATCCTGGGCTGGTGATTGATTAGACACATGACAATTAACATGCTTCAATGCCCTTCTCCCATAACATCCCACCCTTACCCTCATCCACAAAGTCCACGAGTCTATTCTATACATCTGCGTTCCTTTTGTTGTCTCCCATGTTGGGTTCTCGTTACTGTCTTTCTAAATTCCATATATATGCATTAATATACTGTATTGCTGTTTTTGCTTCTGGCTTACTTCACTCTGGATAATGGGCTCCAGTTTCGTCCATCTGAGTAGAATTGCTTCAAATGAATTTTTTTTTTAATGCTGAGTAATATTCCATTGTGTATATGTACCACAGCTTTCTTATCCATTCATCAGTTGATGGGCATCTAGGTTGTTTCCATGTCTTAGCTATTGTAAACAATGCAGTGATGAACATTGGGGTACACGTGGCTCTTTCAATTCTGGTTTCCACGGTGTATATGCCCAGCAGTGGGATTGCCGGGTCATATGGCAGGTCTATTTGCAGCTTTTTAAGGAACCTCCACACTGTTTTCCATAGTGGCTGTACTAGTTTGCATTCCCACCAACAGTGTAAGAGGGTTCCCTTTTCTCCACATCCTCTCCAGCATTTATTGCTTGTAGACTTTTGGATGGCAGCCATTCTGACTGGTGTAAAGTGGTACCTCATTGTAGTTTTGATTTGCATTTCTCTGATAATGAGTGATGTTGAGCATCTTTTCATGTGTTTGTTAGCCATTTTTATATCTTCTTTGGAGAAATGTCTGTTAAGTTCTTTGGCCCACTTTTTAATTGGGTTGTTTATTTTTCTAGAATGGAGCTGCAGGAGTTGCTTGAATATTTTTGAGATTAATTGTTTGTCCGTTGCTTCTTTGGCTATTATTTTCTCCCATTCTGAAGGCTGTCTTTTCACCTTGCTTATAGTTTCCTTCGTTGTGCAAAAGCTTTTAATTTTAATTAGGTCCCATTTGTTTATTTGTGTTTTTATTTCCAATATTCTGGGAGGTGGGTCATGGAGCATCCCGCTTTGGGTTATGGCAGAGAGTGTTTTGCCTATGTTATCCTCTAGGAGTTTTATAGTTTCTGGTCTTATGCTTAGATCTTTGATCCATTTTGAGTTTATCTTTGTGTATGGTGTTAGAAAGTGATCTAGTTTCATTCTTTTACAAGTGGCTGTCCAGTTTTCCCAGCACCACTTGTTAAAGAGATTGTCTTTTCTCCATTGTATATTCTTGCCTCCTTTGTCAAAGATAAGGTGTCCATAGTTGCGTGGATTTATCTCTGGGCTTTCTATTCTGTTCCATTGATCTATATTTCTGTCTTTGTGCCAGTACCATACTGTCTTAATGACTGTGGATTTGTAGTATAGCCTAAAGTCAGGTAGGTTGATTCCGCCAGTTCCATTCTTCTTTCTCAAAATTGCTTTGGCTATACGAGGTTTTTTGTATTTCCATACAAATTGAGAAATTATTTGTTCTAATTCTTTGAAGAAGACCTCTGGTAACTTGATAGGAATTGCACTGAATCTATAGATTGCTTTAGGTAGTATACTCATTTTCACTATATTGATTCTTCCAATCCACGAGCACGGCACATTTCTCCATCTGTTTGTGTCCTCCTTGATTTCTTTCATCAGTGTTCTATAGTTTTCTATATACAAGTCTTTTGATTCTTTAGGTAGAAATACTCCTAAGTATTTTATTCTTTTTGTTTCGATGGTGAATGGAATTGTTTCCTTAATTTCTCTTTCTGATTTCTCACTGTTAGTGTATAGGAATGCCAGGGATTTCTGTGTGTTGATTTTATATCCTGAAACTTTGCTATATTCACTGATTAGCTCTAGTAATTTTCTTGTAGAGTCTTTAGGGTTTTCAATATAGAGGATCATGTCATCAGCAAACAGAGAGAGTTTTACTTCTTCTTTTCCAATCTGTATTCCTTTGATTTCTTTATCTGCTCTGATTGCTGTGGCCAAAACTTCCAAAACTATGTTGAATAGTAGTGGTGAGAGTGGGCACCCTTGTCTTGTCCCTGACTTCAGGGGGAATGCTTCCAGTTTTTCACCATTGAGGATAATGTTTGCTGTGGGTTTGTCATATATAGCTTTTATTATGTTGAGGTATGTTCCTTCTATTCCTACTTTTTGGAGGGTTTTTATCATAAATGGATGTTGAATTTTGTCAAAGGCTTTCTCTGCATCTATTGAGATAATCATGTGATTTTTATTTTTCAATTTGTTAATGTGGTGTATTACATTGATCGATTTACGAATATTGAAGAATTCTTGCATCCCTGGGATAAAGCCTACTTGATCATGATGTATGATCTTTTTGATGTGTTGTTGGATTCTATTTGCTAGAATTTTGTTGAGGATTTTTGCATCTAAGTTCATCAGTGATATTGGCCTGCAGTTTTCTTTTTTTGTGGCATCTTTGCCGGGTTTTGGAATTAGGGTGATGGAGGCCTCATAGAATGAGTTTGGAAGTTTACCTTCATCTGCAATTTTCTGGAATAGTTTGAGTAGAATAGGTGTTAGCTCTTCTCTAAATTTTTGGTAGAATTCAGCTGTGAAGCCATCTGGTCCTGGGCTTTTGTTTTTTGGAAGATTTCTGATTACGGTTTCAATTTCCATGCTTGTGATGGGTCTATTAATATTATCTATCTCTTCCTGGTTTAGTCTTGGAAAGTTATACTTTTCTAGGAATTTGTCCATTTCATCCAGGTTGTCCAGTTTATTTGCATATAGTTGCTGATAATAGTCTCTTATGATCCTTTGTATTTCTGTGTTTTCTGTTGTGATCTCTCCGTTTTCATTTCTAATTCTGTTGATTTGGTTCTTCTCCCTTTGTTTCTTGATGAGTCTGGCTAATGGTTTGTCAATTTTATTTATCTTCTCAAAGAACCAGCTTTTGGCTTGGTTGATTTTTGCTATGGTCACTTTTGATTCCTTTGCATTTATTTCTGCCCTGATCTTTAAGATTTCTTTCCTTCTACTAGACCTGGGCTTCTGCATCTCTTCCCTTTCTAGTTGCTTTAGGTGTAAAGTAAGGTCATTTATTTGATTTTTTTCTTGTTTCCTGAGGTGAGCTCAAGCTAATTTTTTCAAGGAGAAAAACTAAAAATTGCAGATATATATATTTTTTAATCAAAGATATTAAACGGCTGTCAGTGCAACCTGGATTCAGGGATGAACATCTCAAAGAAGAAGAAAGCACATTTGGGTGAGCCTGGGATTCACTGCTTTTCCCTTAGAGACAGTCGTGTCTATGAGCCAAATGGCTGATTTTGGTTTTAAACTTCCGGGTTCCTGAGGTGAAACTGAAGCTGGCCCCCTTACACAGAGGGCAAGCAGAGACTGAAGAAAGAGGTAAACCACTCCAGATTGGCAGGTAGCAGATTTAATAAACAAGGGAACTTACATACAAGGCTTGTCTTGGGGGGCTACAAAATGAGATCTCTGCCAGAATCTGAAAAGTTTACAGAGGCTTTAATGAGGTACAGTTACATATTAGTCCAGATGGTCTCAGCAACACCTTACTCTCTGAACATCCTTGACACAGCTTTGGCTATAGGAATAGTGGATGGACAGGGAGAGAAGTCCTTTCCAAGGACAGGGGAGAAGTTAAGGAGACTCTGATTGCCAGATCCAGCTCCCAGGTCAATCAGTGGTCAAGCCCTCTTGATGACCTCCAATGGCTGAATGGCCAAGCAGAAAGAAGGGACTAAAAGTTTAGGCATCAGAACAGGCTTTCAGCAACCTCTGTTTAATGAGAAAACCAAAATTGAAGTTCAGAGCTGGCCAAATATAAGGGTTCTGGTGACCATCCCAGGCATTCTGTTGGAGTTCCTTATAGAATGAAAGCCTAGATGTACTAGCAGACTGGAAACTGTGCAACTCTCTCCAGGATTAAAACTGAGTTTCAAACCAATTTGTGCTAGATTCAATTAGGGTCATCTAAATCTTGCATTTTGATAAAAAGACTATCTAAATCCATGATGAGACATATCATATTCATATTTTGTGAGACTCAGTGTTACAAGGGTGTCAGTTCTGTCCCAAATTGATCTGTAGATTGAGTGTGATCCCAGTCAAAATCCAGCAGGCTTTTAGTGGGAAGCCACCACTGCTTATAAAAGTTTTATGGAAATGTGAATACTAAGAGTAGCCAAGACTGTTTCAACAAAGAACAAAATCGAGATACTAGAGATAGAGTGATGAGAAAGGTAATGAGGTCCCCGACACTACAGGGTCCACAGTCCAATGGGAACATTAGAATGTAAGTATACTTTTTATTTTTTCAAAAGAAAAGCATAGGATATAGGAGAAATCCAACCTAGTTTAGGGAGCCTACCTGGAAAAGGGTCTTTAATGTGAATGCTTGAGAGTGAAGAGTAATTATCTAGGAGAATAGGAGGAGTAAGAATATTCTAAGAGAGGGAGACATTGGTGATAATTCCCTGAGAAAGAGAGACGGCTTACAAAATGTAGGAGGAGAGGTTGGGGGTAATGGGGGCTAGAATGAGGATTGGAAAAGGATGACTATAGGTATGCAAGCAGGGACTAAAACTTAGTAGGCCTTACAGGGTGTGGGAAATAATTTGTGCTAAAAGTCAATATTTTAAGGGATTCTCCTCACCCAAGAAATACAGATATAGAATTTGCATTATTGAAAGACTTCAAAATATAATTCTACATGCAGAGGGGAAGTTCAAATAGAAAAGTTGGGAGAGAAACTAGCAGGGTTTTCCTAGAAAATTTCAGGAGATAAATGCAGCTGTTTATCATGGTGGCACTAGTGGTAAAGAACCTGCTTGCCAATGCACAAGATGTAAGAGATGCAAGTTCAATCCCTGGGTTGGAAAGATCCCCTGGAGAAGGGCATGATAACCCACTCCAGTATTCTTGGCTGGAGAATCTCATGGACAGAGGAGTCTGATGGGCTGTCCATAGGGTCACAAGGAGTCAGACACTTCTGAAATGACTTAGCACTCATTCACGAATGGTGGTAGAGAAGAGTAAATGGAATCAAGACTAATACACATGTATACAGTACCAATAAACTCCAATACATCATTGCTAAATGTTGGGAGAGAGAAGCATCGATTTGTGGGCTTTGGAATATTAGGAAAGAAGGAAGGGAGAAAGGAAGGTAGGAGGAAAGAAGTGAGGGAGAAAAGGGAATTCAGAATCCAGAATATCTTGGAGGTATGCCAGAAAAAGGAGGAGGAAGAATGAAAATTCCAAAACACCAAGCCAAACGAAAGGTTTATAGACAGAGATTGAAACAGTAATACAAAATTTTGTTACAAGTCAAAATACAATCTTCATATTGTTTAGACAAGGCTATGGGTCATTTTAGCACAATCTATGTGGTTAATATCTCTGGAAGCATCAGTCAGTAAATTTAATGATAAGTATTTAAGTCTTAATTATATGCATTAATAATTCAACAGATAATTAAGAATAATATATAGATGTCTTTCAAATTGGTTTTATGATATTTTTACAAGGACATTCCATTTCTAAACTATGCAATTCTTATTTAGGAGGCTGTTGTAATTATTTTGTTCCTGGATACACACTTTTGAGAGTACACAACACAAACTCTAAAGTTTGTAAGATGATGAGAAAGAAATTTATGTTAAAATCATACCATACATAATCCATAGTAAATGAGACACATGATAAAAAGTTAAATTTATATATTATAGAAAATTATATGAGAGGATTCATTTGATTCATAATAAAGAGCTTAAAGTTTTATTTCATTTTGTTTTACTTACGAACAACTGTATCCATCACCAGAATAATTTTATTTGTAGGCAAAAATCATCACTGTGAGAATTTGGAAGTGATGGAAAACTAAATATGAATCCAAGTTCTACCATCTATTAATTTCCATCACATTGAACAAGACATTCATGCCTATTCTAGCTTGTTTTCACTTCTACAAGGTGAGTTTCATCAAGAGATCAAAAGAACAGAAATAAAAGTACTCAATGTATTAAAATATTACATAGAAATGTTATACAAAATATTACTATATTGTTCCTAGCTATGACATTACCTCGAGTACCAAGGTAAGGGTCATTTTCTTATTTTGCAATTGTTCTCAATCCTGATATTTCTCATGAACATCCTGGGTTTTGAACCTCAATAGATTTAAGTTTATAACATGTTTAGAGAATGAATTTGATGACAATTAGTGGTTTATTTCAGGTGTAAAGTGATGAGTCAAAGGAATATAGGACTGTTATGTAATAGGCTCGAGACATCTGTTACTAGGTGACATGAAACATTCAGAAGGAAAAAGGTCTGGAACTGGAGGAGAGGAGGGAAGATGAGTTCCACAGGGCAATGTTTCATTTGTCATCATTAAATCTGAGGTAGTGGCAATCTTGGCTGTGGATGGGATGGCTCAGTATAGAACGCAGAGCAACAGGAAGAGGGCCAAGGGCTCGGGCGAACTAAGGGAGCACAAAGACTCAGGGAGAGAAATAAACCAGAGCTCCAGTTGAACCACATTCCAACAAACAGTACTGTCAGAAGAAATAGAGGCAAAAGCAAAACCAAGAGAAAAGCAAAGAGAAAAGGAGCTATATGATTACCAGCCAGTCACAGAGCCCTTTTCTCCCACAGCTCTTGGGTCACCTCCTGTTAGTCGTCAAGGTGTCCTAGAGCAGAGGTCATCTCCATTTTTCCAAATTCTGCTGGAGAAACCTGTCATTAGTGGCTCCTTACCAAAGACATTTATGACAAATAGGTAGAGGGTGACTAACTTGGAAGCAAACAAGCTTCAACTTAAGTCTCTCCTTGTATGAGTACTTGTCTCAGGCCTTGAGGCTATTTTAGTATTCATAAATGTGTGTTATTTTCTCCCAAAGAAAATACAGCCCCAAACCAGGGTCCATCCAAGCATACAGGATAAATTCACACATCTTTCATTTTTGGAAGGAACTCTGAAGGTCATATGTGTCCTCCAAATTTAGAGAAATCTCACTGCCAACAGGACTTGGAAATCATCATCTAAAGGAGGTGAACTGCTAACTGTGTTTGGATCTTGCTCTGTCACTTGTCCAGTTTGCCCATCTCGAAAAGGGCAATAATATGAATTTCCTGAAAAAGGAAGTTGTCAAAATAAATAAGACTTTCATAGCAACTTACCTAGCACAAAGGTGAGGTTTAAGAGTGATTATTACTATTATTGCTCTGTATCGGAATATTTCCAGAGATTAAAATCTCACCACTTCTTTAGGACAGATGGACAATTTATAAAGGTTAACCTAGGTCTTCCTTATCTTGGGCTGGAGCCCATATCCCCATAACTTCCTTTAGAACCACACAATCTGTTTACTCTTTCTTCAAAAGTTTAAAAGAACCATTCATGTACTCTTAGCCTTCTAAGAAGAGTGATGTTCTTTAACTATTAATTGATATGTCTTGAAATCTATAAAGCATAGCCTAGTGCCTAGCATTTAGCAAAATTAAATGAGCCCTTTAAAGTAAGTGAATGAGTAAGTGAAAAAAAAGTTGAAAGTATTAGTCGTGTCTGACTCTTTGCAACCCCTTGAACTATATGTAGCCTGCCAGACTCCTCTGTCCATGAAATTCTCCAGGCAAGAATACTGGAGTGGGTTGCCATGCCCTTTTCCAGGAGATCTTCCAAACCCAGGTCTCCAGCACTGCAGGCAGATTCTTAACTATCTGAGTCACCAGGAAAGACCAAGTGAATGAGTAAGGGAAAGGATAAAAAAAGAAAACAAATCTCCATCATTCTATCTCACTTCTTAAAATCTGATGGACTAACTCTGAAGAATCAGAACTATTCTGTCAGGACTTCCCTGCTGGTCCATTGGTTATGAGTCCACCTTGCAATGCAGGGAACATGGGTTCAATCCCTGTTTGGGAAACTAAGTCCCCACATGCTGCGGGGAAACCAAGCCCATAAGCCACAACTAGAGTAAATGTGTCCCAACTAAGACCTAACACAGTTATATATATATATATATATATATATATATATATATATATATATATATTAATTTAGGGGGGAAAATCTATTCTGTCCAAAACAGAGTGCTAAGGAATTATTGCCTCAGGTAATCAAATTACTATTTTTATTCTCTTGACTCAAAGAAAATTGTACAAGTTTTTATAAAATTTGGATAAATACTAATGAGTGTACTTGTTGGATCATTTAGCCAGAGTATATTTTGTTTTGTAAGAAACTGCCAAAATATCTTCCAAAGTGGCTTATCATTTGCATTCTTTCCAGTAATGAATGAGACTTCCTTTGCTGCACATCCTTGTCAGCATTTGGTGTTCCAGATTTGTGTCATTCTAATAGGTATGTAGTGGTATCTCACAGTTGTTTTAATCTTCATTTCCCGGATGTGAAGCATCTTTTCATATCCTTATTTGACATCTACATATTTTCTTTAGCTGGGTGTCTGTTAAGGTTTTTGGCCCATTTTTAAATAGGATTGTTTCATTATTGAGTTTTAAGAGTTCTTTATGTATTTTGCTTTAATGGTCCTTTTTGTAGGTGTGTCTTTTGAAAATATGTTCTCCTAGTCTGTGACTTCTGTTCTCATTCTTCTGACATTGCTGTTCACAGAGTAGAAGATTTTAATGCAATCCCTCTTTTCAGTTGTGTCACAAATCATGCCTTTGATATGATACCTAAAACTCATTGCCATATTCAAGGGCATTGACGTTTTCTCCTATGTTATCTTCTTGGAGCTTTACAGTTTTGCATTTTACATTTAGATCTGTGATCCATTTTGAGTTAATTATTGTGAAGAATGTAAGGTATTTGTCTACATTCAAGTTTTTGCACGTGATGGAAGTACAGTTGTTCCAGAACCATTTGTTGAAAACACTATCTCTTTTCCATTGTACTGCCTTTGTTCTTTACCAAAAATTAATTAGCTGTATTTTTCAGGGCCTATCACTGGGCTTTCTCTTCCGTGCCATTGATCTATTTTTCTATTCTTTCACAATTACCATACTATCTTGATTACATAGCTTTATAATAAGTCTTGAACTTGGGCAATGTCAGCCCTCAGCTTTGTTCTTCTTCTTCAACACTGCATTGGCTATTCTGGGTCCACAGTTTCTGCCTATGAACTTTAGAATCTGTTTCGGTCATTTTCTTTTCCTTCTGACAATTCCACAGTATCCTGATTACTGTAGCTTTGAAATCTGGTAGGAAACCTGAAAGTTCCATTTTAAAATTCCTCAACATTGTTTTAGCTACTCTAGTTCCTATGTATTTACCTAAAAATTTTAAAATCACCTTGTTAATTTATAGACACATACAATGTAAGGATTTTGACTAGGATCACACTGGAACTACAGACCTGTTTGAACAGATTCAATATCTTAAAGTGTTTATTATTTGCATGGTAGAAGTATTCCATCTTTTTATTTTTGACCTTTGTATATTCTTATGTTTAAAGTATGTTTCTTGTAAACAACAAATAGTTATTTTTATCCATTCTGAAATTATTTGTCTTTTTAAAGGCCATTTATGTTTGGTATAATTAATAGTACAGTGAGTTTTCTATCTTGCTCTTGTTTTCTATTTACTTCATCTGTTCTTTGTTCATTCATTCTTCCTTTCCTGCCTTTCTCACATCAATCAAGTATGGTTGACAATTCAATTTTATCTTCTCTATTACCTTATTTTTTATACCTATAGTATCATTCTTCCAATGGTTACACTAAAAAAGAGTCACCCTTAATACTTTTTATCTTAAATCACTACCAAATGAAAAAACAGTATTTTAAACTTTCCACATAATGGTTATTGCTATTATATGTTTGACTTCAATATACATTTTAAACCCTACAAGATACTCTCATTATTTATACTTTAAACAGTCTTTTTATCATGTCATACATTTGCCTTTTCTGGAGCTGTTTATCTTTGCTTATACTACTGTGATTTATTCTAGAACCACTTTCCTTTACCTTGAAGAATATCCTTCAATAGATCTTGTAGTTCATGGCCAGCTGGCAGTGAGTTCTCTTAGCTTTTGTCTGAGTGTATCTTTTCCCACCCTCAATTTTAACTTTTTTCCCAATGGATCTGGAATTCTAGTTTTATGGATTTTTTTTGTTCCTTTCAGTACCTTAAAGTGTCTTTCTATTATCCGGCTTCCGTGATTTTCTGCTGAAGTCAGTGTTCATTCGTACTGTTCCTCCAAAGGTGACATTTTTTCCTTCTGGCTGGTATAAATATTTTCTTTTTATCTTTGGTTTTCAGCAACTTCAATCTTACTGACCTAGTTGAGGTTTTCTTTGCTTTGGGTTCACTGAACTTCTTAAATTTCTGGGTTGACATCTTTCATCAAATATGGAAAGTTCTCATGCATCATTTCTTTGAATATTACTTCTGGCCCTCGTTCCTCTTTCCTGCTAGTCTCTGTGGACTTATGTTTGAGATCATCAGTCCTATCTTCTTTTTTGTCCAAGTGCCTAGTTAGTTCCTGATTTAGCAGTCCAAAGAGTTCATTTCATTCTTAATTTAATTCTTTTTCACAGAATGCAATAATCTACTGAAATTCTCTGTACTCATTTACTGCATTTCCACGGTAGTATATTTAATGTTATTTATGGTTATTTAAAAGTCCTTGACTATTAATTCCAGATCATTTCTTGGTCTCTGTCTATATTAAATGTATTATTGTTAATTGTCATCAAATATTATTTCCCTTTTTGCATGTCTGGTAAATTTTTATTGCATATTGCCTTTTTGTAAGAGTTCTAGCTTTGGTGTTCTTCCTCGAATGAACTCTAAGCTTTGCTCTAGCAGATAGTTAACCTGTTTGTGGATCATCTTAATCCTGCAAATGCCTAGTTTTAATTTTATTAGGGTGAATCTATTTTGGTTTTATTCATTTTCCTAGGGCATTATTTGTAATGGCTCCTCTGGTGGTTCAGACAGTAAAGAATCTGCCTGCAATGCAGGAGACCCAGGTTCAACCCCTGGGTTGGGAAGATCCCCTGGAGAAGGAAATGGCAACTCACTCCAGTATTCTTGCCTGGAGAATCCTACAGACAGAGGAGCTTGGTGGGCTACAGTTCATGGGATTGCAAAGAGTCAGAGATGACTGGGTGACTAACACACACACACACACACACACACACACACACCCCACATGGCATTATTTGCACACTTAGTATCCTGCAGGAGGCTCTCAGTCAAATGTCTAAGTTGTTTACCAAAGTCCATTCTGGCTGGGTCCCAACTTAAATATCTCTCCAGAATTATGATTTACATGATCTCAAATTTCCACTTCTCAGCCACTATACTGTATCAGGGCTCCAGAATCTTGCTCCTGGGACTATGCAGCATAGGCATTCAGCTAAGGAACTCTCGGGAATTTCCACAGAGAATTGTGGGGTTTTCTCTCTGTGGCGCTCTCTCTGCCAGCTGACTTCCCTGGTGCCCTCCAAAATCTGAAGTTACCTTTGCAGCTCCAAACTCTTGAGCTGCATGTCTGCTGCCTGGTGAAACTCCCTGCTTTGTCTCAGCCTCCCAGTACTTCTGTTTGAAAAAATGACCCCAAGGGAAATATCTGTGTGCTGGGCTCCTCTCTTGCCTTCTCTCACTCAAACATTGTAGCCACCCCCACTTGAGCTGCTGTTTATAACTGAAAATGTAGTATTATATATTTCATCCAAGTTTTGCAGTTATTTCATGGTAGAAGTGTTTAAGTGTGCTATTAGCTATCTATCTTGTCCATATCCAAAGTCTAGTCTAACAATTGCATGATTGAATAAATCTGATGCTCACCCTGTTCTTTTTAAAAACAAACCTAAAATGCAGGATTTAAAAATACGTTTTAGTTTATCTCCTTTGTCAACATCCAAAGTAAAGTACTCTTTGGGTTCTGATTTTGGCATCTTACAATTTAGCACTGCCTCTCATAACTGGTCTATTCTTAAATCTAACAAGTATCCCTTTTATATTTTTCTCCTAAATATAACTTGATAAATCTGCTGAATAGTAGGGCAGTAAGCTCAGAATCAAACATCTTATTCTGATTTAGCGAGAATCTACTTACTAGGATATTTGTGGCAATTCTGTTATTTTTTAGTTTGCTCAATATTAATATAAGTTTACATTTACCTTGTTCATAAAGATAATGGGAAGTTTGGCTGAAATTAGATAATGCCCTATGTATGAGTATAAGGGCTATTTACAAAGTGAAACAAAGTTAACCTGCTATGATATTTTTACTACATGGTAGTTGTTTCCTATTCTTTTCTGACTACTGCCAAAAAATTCATTTCAGGATCGTCTCTAGAATACTGCCAGGGACCCATCTCAAACTTAATCATTGTGTAGGTAACAGAATCTACTTTACAAAAACAGAACATTTCTATATGCCCGCTTTTCTGGCCCTTTACCTGTCATTTATGGATTTACCAAATATTATCAAAGAATTTCTGCTCCTACAGGCAAATAGCAATTTTATGTGATGGGAAAGATACATTAAATTTTAATTCATAATCCTCTTACTAGCTATGTAATGGGCAATTTACTTAAACCTTTCAACTTCTGTCCTTTATTACATGGAGATAAAGTGTTTGAAAATTTGCTTTGAAGATTAAGGAAATATATGAAGGCAATTATCATATTTCCATCTGAGAGTTATCCAAACAAAATTGTTTCTATATTAATACCATTGCTGCTGTAGTATTCTGCATATAATTTACCTGAGCTTGGATACTTGAACTAATAGCCTCATGTTTTCTCACCATCTTTTCTCCTATTATGATCTTAATTATCTCTAGTCAACCTTTAGTCCTTTCTCTCCTAAAGACTGCTCTGCCTAGAAGGGACTACATAGCCTCAGAAAGGAATGTCTATATTTACATTTCTCTCTTCTCTTATTATTACTTATTTTCAAGAGACTTACCTTTTCCTGTTTATTGCCTTGGTCCAGACAGAATTAACAAAATCATTTTGCCTCTTTCAACATTGTTAAAAATTTTAATTTCATGCTGTGCTCTTTTTTATTTTTTTTTTTCCAGTTACCACTACTGATGGTCTTTGCCCTTTCTTGCGGGATTCTCCCATAATTTTTCCTTACTTTAAAATACCCTTAGCCTTCCTTCTGTGGTGCAGCCTCACTGACATCTTTGCCACTTTGAGATCTCTCCACTTGTTCATATTTAGTTAGCTGAAAGTAGTAGAGTAAGAAACTCATTTTCCCCTCTTCCTTTCATTTCTCGCTTTCTGTTCGTCTCTCCCCTACTTTCTCTTAGCTTCTCGTTCCTCTTGTGATGAAATTTAAAAGCCTGTTTAGCAAGATCCTAGTTTTTCCCCCTTACGTTAATAAAGCTGTGTCTGTGTGTGCAGGCACACCTGTGTCCTTTTCACACACGTTTGTCTCATTTGCTCCCAAGGCGTAAACTTAGAAGGAAAAGCCAAGAAGCCCTCTATTAGTGCATTCCTCTGTATGAACAAACGCTCATCACATGACAAAAAATAAATGCATCAGGCTGCTCTCTAGAGAAAGGGTTTCAACCGAGTCGTACATTGTTTGTAATGGAGCTGATGTTCTATCATCAATTAGTGGTGCCCAAGAAATCTACTTCCTTCCAATCCTTCCAAGCAGTTCAAGCAAACCAATTTAGAAGAGAACACGACGAAACCAACTGACCGACTTAAATCTGTTCTTGAAGCACCGGAGGCGGACACAATTAGGAGACAGTGGGTGGCCGCTCTGATGGGCGCGTGCCCCAGCCCCTGGGAGCCCACCTGGGCGAACGCGGGGCTCCTCCGCTCCCGCCGCCAACCCCGCCCCCTCCACCCCGCCCCACGCCAGGCGCAGCCGGCGGAGCCGAGCGAGCACGCGGGAGCAGAGCGCCACGCCAGCGGGCCGATTGGGCATGCTCAGAAGGCTGGCAGGTTTGGGTCTCACCCAGGCGGCTTGTGCATTACACCAGCGCGCAGCCCCGGGAGGAGGAGGAGGAGGACCGGGGTGCGGGAGGAAGGGGAGGAGGCGCGGCCAGCGGTAGCCACGACCGCCACCACCAGGCAGAGGCAGAGTTAGTGAGGGGGAAGACCTCCCACGTGAAGCGCCTGGCGTCTGCTCGTGGAAGAAGAGACTACGAGATAAAGGAGGGGACGGGGACAGAAGTGAAGGGGGAGACAGCGGCAGAGAGGCCGTAAACTAGGAGGGCTAGAGCGCGCGGGGAGCCCCCGGCGCGGGGGCGGCAGTGCGGGGCCCGGAGCGCCGCCGCCCGGGCAGGTGCCGCGGCCGCTGCCCGGAGGCGGCATGTGACGCGCGGCCGCAGCTGCCCGCGGGCAGAGCGCTCTCGGACCTGGGAGCGCACTCCGCGGGGCAAGCCGGTGCCATCCCGAGTCCCCACGCTCCTCGTCAGTTCGCCGGCGCGGCGCGGGCGCTTCTGGAAGGACGAGGGATGAACCGAAGGGCGGCTCCGGGCTTGGGCGCGCAGTCCTAGGACACTCTTCCTGAACGCGGAGCGGGAGGCGACCGGCGCGCGGTGGACCGGGCGCCTCCCGCGCATCGGGGATCGCGGGCGACCGGCGCGGGACGGCCACCTGGAGCGCAGCGGCCAGGTAAGGACGGCCTCCGCCGGCCCGGCGCTGGGCAAGGCGGGTGGCGGGGGAGGCTGACCTGGCTTCATGCCTCATCGCGTTGCAAAACGAGGAAAAAGTTTTCTGCGCGGGTAGGAAATGCCCTTTCTTTGGGGAGTTTGAAGAGGGTTCTGGGGAGGGAGGAGACGGTTGGTCTGTCGATTTGGGGGTGCGGGCTTGAACCTGGAGAGCGCGGAATCGGTGCGGAGTTGGAGTTCTAGGACCGACGGTGGGCAACGCCGGGGTGACACCCTGTGCGGGGAGAGCGGCTGGAATCACAGGAGCGGTGTCCGGGGAAGAACCTGGGATGTCCGCCCCCACCCCGGCTCCCCTTCGCTTGGATTCTCTGTCCCCCGAATGCGGAATCCGAGGCGCGGTGTGTCCGGACAGGAGGAGCTTCTTGGCCTCGGTATGTGAGTGTGCGCGCGCGCGCGTTTGTTGTGTGTGTCGGTCCCTCCACTTGATTTCCTAACGCTTTTCGGAAGGCTAAAGCGGACACCTGCCACCCTCGCAGGGGGGCCGCTAGTTGGGATTGCATTTCGCTGGGGGCGAAGAGGCAGATGTGGCGCTTAGTTTAACACCTGGACGAAGGTGCAGAGCCCGGGTGCGAGTCTTTACCGATCCAGGGAGAGCCTGCGCTCGCGGAGCGCGGGCCTCTGAATTGCGCCGGATCTCCTCTCTGGAACCCTCCCCCAGGGCTGCCTCCTCACAGCTGGGTTAATTTCTGTGTGATTTTTAAGCGGTGGGGGCTGGAGGAGGGTTGACCTCAAGCCGCAGAATTCCCTTGTCTACTTCGCGCGTGTGCGTGTTGGAATTGCGATCCTATTCGGCGTGTGTGCGACTCTCCTGGCACGCGGATTCGAAGTGGTAGAGGAAGCAGAGGTTTGGGAATTGCACCCATATGGACAGATTTCAAAACGCAAACATTCGTTTGTCTGTAAGTGCTATTTGAACCTGTCCGATGGCTGTAAAGATACGCTTTCCTCTGGGTTGTCCGTGTTTGCAGTGTAAAACGATGGGGGTAAATGTATTTATCTAATCGTTTATGTTAAGGACACCGATTATTTCACTGTATGCTTTGCACAGACCTTTCATTTCTCTCTCGGCCTCAGAATGCCAGTAAGCCAGCAATCCTCCATGTGGGGTCTTTCGGGGTCACGATTTGAAAAATAATCTGTGTGAAAAGTATATCTGTGGGTTATGTAGTCCCAGATGATCTTATGTGGTGAGCTCATTATATTGCATGAAGCATCCATCGCTATTTTCTGTGTTTAAAACAATGCCCCTATGTTTACTTATGAGGCTATGTATAAAAACATACACTCAGAATGAGGAGAGCTGACCCTGGAACAAATCCATGAATATAGACAGGTTTGTGGTAGCAGCTAATTAATTAAAACAAAACAAAACCCTGAGGTCTTTTTGTTCCAAATGTGGTGGGATAGACATGGCGTTGGGTGCACCCTCTTGTTATGGGAGCTGGTATTGCGGAGTAGACATGGAACATGCCTGTCTCTCCAGCCTGCACTCAACATGCCACAGCAATGTGGTCTTGATCATATATTCCTAGCACTGGACAGCCTGTCTTTTGATTTTGTTTACAGTGGTTTGTCACAATTAGCTTAATATGTAATTAGCTGTTGTTGAGCTAGAAAGCACAATAATTCTGAAATGTGTTTCCATATGGAAATATAACTTGAGCTTAAATTACTAACTTAAAATTAATCAATTGCAGGTCTGATTTAGACTGTTTCTGTAGACTTGGGTGGATGCTATAAGGTTGAATTTAATCTGAAAATAGTAGTATTGAAGTACTTACTTTTAAATAGAAACCAATATTTATTTCAGGATACTTGACATTTTAAAAAGAATATTGAAGAAAAAGTAGATTTTGAAAAGGATTTTTGATAATGTATACTTTCACATGGAAAATTATGAGAAAAGTGTAACTTGGGAAAAAGGAAAGCATGTTTATGAAATTGCTTAAGATTTAAAGAATGATTGTGTTACAATAATGAGTAGTTCTGCATTAAACCTACATTTAAACTTATTTAGGAAACTTTTTTTAAGGTTAGAGAAATGAGTGCATATATAATACTTTATTTTTCTTCCTGGGACAAAAGGTAAATGTATAACTTCAAAATTTTTATTTCTGAAGAGTGTTTAGGCATACTTTAAAGTTCTTTAGAGTGTACTCTTTCATTTATCTTCCATATAAAGGCAACTGATTTATTTCCTTACAAAAAGAAATTTTGTTCGTTATTTTAAGCTACAGTGTGTGAAAACATGAACTTCTTTGCATGATATTTTAGCTTTCAATTGCAGACAACCTGTTGAACATGAGCCCGGAAAAAAAAAAAATTACAGAACTAGAACTTCTTGAATCCATAACCAGGAAACTGATTAAACAGAAAATTAAACCATCTGATTAAAAGCCAAGTTGCCTTATGTATTTGAACTTAAGAAAATGATAGTTATGCTCAAGATTTTACCTAATATTTCCTCTATTATTTCCCAAGCCAACATAGTGTTCTGCCTAGTAAAGTTGTTAACATTGGCAAAATTAGTTGCTTACCCCTAAATGGCCTGGATGTTGTCAGTGTAACTATTAAGAAACTGGGTCTTGTTTGTAGTGCAGGGAAGTTTATGTTGAGAACAGCTGTGGTGTGGTGGTGCTTCAGATAGGAGATGAATGAACTGTGACTCTCACAAAGTATAAACCTCTGATCAGGATGCTGAGAGATGCGCCTGCCCTTCACTTATGAGACCTAATTTGATATCATAATGTATTGTGACTAATAGCATTATTCTCCCTTTGTAGTTCTGAGATATCAGTGAGTGACTGGAAATATTTTACACAATAAGTTGGTGAATTTAAAACACATCTGTCTTACAGAAGAATATCAAAAAGGCAAATGTGGCTTCAATTAAAAAATCAAATCCCTCCACAACTTTAAAAAATTAATCAGGATAATCAAATGTGTCTCATGCTTAGTCCTCAAATGCAGTGCTTTTCAGGTGTGATGGCCGTGAAATGGTCCACAAGAGTTTTCATCTGTCAGTCCCCTTTAATCCAGTGGAATGCTTATCCTGGTTATTAGTGTTAACAGCACTTGGGGTTGCAATTTCACCCTGAATGTAAAGTTTTAATTTTACAGGGAAAATGTGAAGAGATCATTGATGGAGTTTTACAGGAGGCAAAGCTAGTCAAATTAGAAATTAATTTCAGTTTCTTGAATCGGATGGTCTGTGTCTTCTCCATTAAGGAAGTGTTCCTTGTTCCTGTCAAAATCAAAGTCGCCTCTTTGAATCCTAAATCATTCATCACTTCTGCCTCCATCATGGGCCCTTCACAGAATGGTTGTGCAGGTAAAAAGGGGACCCTTTTCTATTGTCAGCTCAGCAGCTGGAGGGCCCTGAAAGTTACATATCCTGGGCAGTACAGATCTGCATTTGCACTGTCCTCAAACAAAGAAATAAAGACAGTTTTGTTGCTGTGAAGCTATTGCAAATGTTGAATCACAGTGGACCTTGCCGGAAAAGCATGTTCCTTTTCCAAAGCATGTCTTTCCCAGTGCACAGGTGGAGATGATCAGGTAGTAGTTGTGGAGTGGGTTGAAAAGCATGATGCCTGTGCCCGTGCCTTTTGATCAGTCTCTAAAGCACTGTGAAACGCAGTGCATGTTTTGGATGCATACCTCCCTTAATATTCCTTGGCCGGGAGCCCGGAGAGCCAGCGTGTAGGTGTCCCCCTGGCTCAGTAGTTGGCTGCTGTGTTCCTTTTTGTCCAGAAGTTTGGGCGGCTTGCAGACTCCCCTGCCTCTGGCAGGTTCTCCCCTTTAGGCTGGCTGTTTTTATTCTCCCACCTGTTGGAACTTCCTGCTCACAGGCTCCTGAAGGCCAAGTTCTCTTGCTGGCGTGCACCGTCTCAGACTTCGTCTGCAGCTTGCCACATGGACACAGGACCCAGGATCTGCTGGTGATGACAGCAAGCCGGCAGGAGGAATATTTGAGCCGCTGCCATCTTCTTCTTACCAGTTGTGCCAGCTCATCCTGAAACCAGCCAGAATGAACATTTTGAGGAGAAACAATGGTGGAAGAAACCCATGGTAGCTGGCAGACACATTATGGGCTTTGAGCTCTTGTCTTCCCCAGTCCTCCTCTGGTGAGACTTGGGGTCTGGCCTTCCAGATTCATCAACCAGTGCAGCCCACAAAAGAAGGAAGTCTGCGAAGGATTTACCTGCCATGACCCTAGTGAACTCCACTGATCCCCATGCCTCGTTAGCTTCAGTTTGTGCATCTCTTGTTGTATTTGCCATTTCACAGGACTGAGCTTCTCCCCTGTATTCAGTTTGCCTTTGTAGAACTGAAGTCATCTTGGAAAGATTAGCATGACTTTGATAATTAGTCTCCCTCTTTCCAAGAACTTCTGCCCAGAAGCAGCAGTCCAGTCCTTCTCTTGCCAGTCCCTGTTGCGGCCCTCAAGTGGACAGACCCCTGGGCCTGAGGCACGGCTGCCCTTGTGACTGTGTATCATTTCTGCCTGGAGACTTGTGCTGCCAGGTTCCACTTGACAGATCTCCTTGTCTGTCATTGTTGGCAGGATCAAATCTCTGTTCTCCATACTCCTCCTGGCCACTGTAATTTGAGTTGTTGACTCTCGCTACAGAATTAATCCTTCATTAGGTCATTTGTTCTAGCCTAGCCCGGGCTTGCTTCCTGTCCCCAGTGTTCCCTTGAAATCCGGCACACTAGCTGAGCCATGACATATCCTACCTTCAGTCACCTCTATTGCAGGAAGTGGAGTTTGTCTAGACATCCTGGGTTGAGCAGGATATCCTCCAGTAACTACTGCTCAGATCAAATTCAGGTGAGGGTAAACCAGGGTAAAATATTGCCAGCCGGTTTCAGAGAGGAGGGGGCTGCCAGGTGTCTCTTGCAAAGACTGCGCGTTTATGGTTATGAGGTGCTTTGATGGTCTCCTGAGGAAGCCTTCTAACTGATCATAGGTACCTATGGCCATGACATTAGATTCACTCAAAAATGTCCTGTCAGTAAGCTCTGGGAAAAGGGATCTGCTGACAGCCTTTGTCAGTAGTTTTGTATGTATTCCTCTGGAGCAGATTACCTCATTAGAACTGGCTCTGGGATCCAGTCTGGAGAGAAACCTAGTTCCTGCTTCTATAGGTACCACTTCTTGCACACTGCTATTTGAAGTTTCATCCAGCCACCTCTCACCTTCAGTGTACCCCAATCTAGTGGTATTGTGTAGACTCCAAGAATCCATATAAATTTCAAGTGTCACTACTTTGTGTGTATCTATATATCTATATTTCTCTCTATATTTTTAAATATCTCTATATTTCTACATCTCTGTATCTATGTACAGTCATTTAAGAGGATTATTTAGCCCAGTAGTTTTTGGTGATTTTCAACCTCTTTTGAGCTCAGATGTCATGCACAGATGACAGTCTGAAAGCACAACTGTCATGCAGAGATCCCTCAAATCAAGTGTACCAGAAAGAAATTCTCATACATGCTTGCATGCTTCGTCACTCAGTCATATCCAACTCTTTGCCACCCTCTCCACTGTAGCCCACCAGGCTTCTCTGTCCGTGGAATTCTCCACGCAAGAACACTGGAGTGGGTTGCCATTTCCTCCTCCAGGGAATCTTCCCGACCCAGGGGTTGAACCCGTGTCTCCTGCATCTCCTTCATTGGCAGGCAGGTTCTTTACTTCTGAATCCACTGGGGAAGTCCCTCTTATACGTGCTATGGAAGCAAAGAGTCTTCTGTGTTCCTTGCCTGTGATTCCTCACGTGCATGATAATACATGCCACATGTCTTACCTGGTGGAAGGGGGCCCTGCAGGGAAACTGGCATTGCCATGAGATTCCTTTACCTGGGGTCCTCCCATCTTCCCCCTTAACCCCCAAACCCTTCTCATCACACAGGAAGCAAACCGCCTTTTCCCGCTTTCCTTGGGTGTGGCTATTATTCTGCTTTCCCTGAGATAAATTATTTTCAATCCCTCAATTCATTTAATAATAAGAAACTAAAACCTTATATGAGCAACTGGAGGTTACATATTCTTTTTCTGAGTTCTGGTTTTTCTCAGTATTTTTAATATTAAAGTTGACAGTCAAGGGTAACCCAAGTAGTATTTACGATTCTGTGAAAGTTAAGTTCATGAGAGTGTTTAACATTTCAGTTGTTACTTGCTTGAAAAGAATGAGTCTGTCTGTCTGTCTGTCTGTCTGTATCTATCAGTCATCTGCCTACCTATCTAAGAGCTGCCATCTCTTCTTTTCATTTACACACAGGGTTGCATATCCCTGTGGTAAGTTCCCTGTCATTGTTCTCTAACATATTGGGTATAGTGGAATTGTTTTTCTGGAAGCTCAGGAGGGTGAGTCAGGGGCTCGGCCTTCCAGGACCACGTGATCTCTATGAGGTGAGAGCAGCTCAAGGAATCTCAGAGCTGGAAGGGGATGTTCAACATGGTATTCATTCCCTAGGGCTTTAAACAACAGAAATGCACTGTCTCATAATTCTAGAGACCAGGAGTCTGAAATCAAGAATTTGGCAAACTCACACTCTCTCTAAAGCCCCCAGGGGAGAACCTGTAGTTGCTTCCTGCAGCCTCAGGCATCTGTCTACACTCCCTGGCTTGTGACTGCCTCTAGCCTCTGCCCTGGAGTCAGATTGTCCCCTCTCTCTCAGTCTATGTCTCCTCCCCTGTGAGTCCCTTGTGATTACATTCAGGGCTCACTCAGAAAATCCAAGACAAGCTACTCTCAAGAGCCTTCGCTTTACCCCACCTTTACCATATTAGGCCATATTCACAGATTTGGGGGATTAGGATGTGAGCAGGCATATCTTTTGGGAGACTGTCATTTGGCTCACAACAGAAGTCATCAGTGAAGAGCATTTTACTTTATGACTCCCCGTTGGTGATCATCCAACTGTGTAGTTTGTACAATTTGAGAAATTAACACTCGTAATGCACTTCATTCCATTTTCAGAGAGCAGGGAGAGGCAGAACCTCCTTTTAACTGAGCCAGAAATCCAATTCCTCCTCACTGTGTTTGTTGGCCTTCCTAATCATTCTGAGAGTTATGATGAGAATACCTCTGATCTTTCTTCCATAAAAAAATCTTTAAAGTTCAGCAGCTTAACGTTAAGTCAGCCTAGTCCTTTGTACCCCTTCTAAATTTTCATGTGCATCCCTAACCTTTTCGTTTATACTCGATGAGTAGCATCCACATGTCTTTAATTTTTGCCAACTTCTGACTCTGTTCTGTGGCTTCCATCCTGACCAGATTCACAGAAATCACTTGGCCAAAAATGACCTGTCTCCTCTTAGTCACAAAACAAGAGGCTCTTTTCTGGGCTTCCCCTTTAATCTCTTAGCAACACCTTCAGCCTCCCTTAATTTTCAAAGCGTTGTACTTCCCTAATTCTCTTCCCCTCTGGTTCCTCTTTATCCTCCAAGCCTCCCTGCCTTGACTCCTGAGCAGCATGAGGTTCTCAAAGACTTTCTCCTTGGTTGGCTGGCCTGCCTTTCCTGCCCCCCTTTCCTTTTGTGACTCCATTTATTGTCAAGATTTCCAGTACTCTTCAGTGTGGATCATCCATATCATCTCCAAGCCCAGCGTGGCTCCTGGAAGGGGCATTTCCATGAACCTGCTGGAGAGTAGCCTTTATCTCCTCCCTCCTCACCACACTCCTTTGAGGTTTCCTGCTTCTGTGCATAGCATCAGCATCCTGCGACTCCAAATTTTCTGAGTAATCTTGATTTACTCTCTTCTTTCACTTAGATACCAAATTGTAATAATTCAACCAAATAATAGCTCAGCCTCTTGGCTTCTTTTCTTTCCTGCTACCTACCTATTTAATTCATGGCTTTTCCAACATTTATGTGCAGTCAGATCACGAGGAAATCTTGTGAAAAGGCAGACTCTGATTCAGGAAGTCTGGAGTGAGGGCCGAGAGTCTGCTTTTCTAACAACCCCAGGTAATGCAGGTTGCATTCAGACCTTTATACCTTTCTGTTAGAATCTCTGGGTTTTCCAGGTGATTTTATTGACTGTATTGTCTTCAAACACACTTTAGAAATTACTTTTATTGAAGACCAAATCTGATCATTTTTTTCTCCTATCCTCAAAAATCTTCACTGATATCCTTTATGCTATCTATTGAATAGCAATGAAATCAGCATCCAGCTAGCATTCCATATGGTCCACGGGTTGGATTTACATTAAATTCAGTCTCAAGTCTCAAGGTTACCTTGACTTTACCCACACTACTTGCTGTTGTGAATACCCTCTGCCATTTTCATGACATTCTTATGTTCTCATGCTACTTGGAATGCCCTTTCTTCCACATCCTCATGGGTCCAAATTTTAGCAGTTTGTCAAGGACAAAGTGCTAGAAGTGACACTTTTCACTATGAATTCATCTTTTAGTACTTTGTCAGATTCTCAGTTTTACCACTGATCACATTCACTTATTTGTATGATAGCTTACAGTGTGTCGGATTCATGATCTCCCAAGAATAGTTAGCTTTGGGACCAGGAATCAGAGTTGATCACTCAAGAGCTTTTGTGTAGCAGAGTTTTATTAAAGTGAAAAAGGGACAGAGAAATCTTTTGACATAGACATCAGAAGGGAGATGAGAGTGCCCCCCTCCCTAGTCTTTAGCAAGGGAATTATATACTGTTTTAATTAGTTACTACAATGAATCAAAAGAATGTCTCAAGTTTGTAAAGATCTTACTAGACCCACTCCCATAATATACATTCTAAGATAACAGGATTCCTCAGGAAGTTTTCAAGAAGGAGAAACTGTCCTCAAGCAGGATACATTGTTATATAATCCTTAGTACAGAGTTAGTTCTTTGTTGTGTTAGTTAGTTAGTTAGTTGTGGTGTAATCATCAGTTCTGGGCTTAAAAAATTGTTTTATGTGACTAAGACTAAGGAATGTAGAGAGAGAAAAAAAAAAAGACATTTGTCCTTTCTTCCTCCTTGAAAATTCTAGCCCCCTCTCCCCTCCTTGGGGACCCCAGACTTCTTATCAACCTGCCTAGAAATTGACTCTCGTGTGTGTATAAGTTGTTTCAAAGACTAGAGTGTGAAGTGCTTGAATGATGCCATATTTCATTTGTCTCTGATTATCCTAAAGTACTTATTACAGAATGACCCTCATAAATGCTCAATTAATATGTATCAATATGCAAAATATCATTGTTTAGCTGTTTTTCTTATTATAAAAGTAACATGGATTACATCAAATTCAAACATGAAAGAAACACGTTATGTGAAAACTAAATTTCATCATGATCCAGTGCCCCCAAAGTAACATTTGATGCATTCAGTTCAGTCACTCAGTCGTGTCCTATTCTTTGCAACCCCATGAACTGCAGCACACCAGGCCTCCCTGTCCATCACCAACTCCCAGAGCTTACTCAAACTCATGTCCATTGATTTGGTGATTCCATCCAATAATCTCATCCTCTGTCAGCCAATTCTCCTCTCGCCTTCAATCTTTCCCAGGATCAGGTTATTTCCCAATAAGTCAGTTCTTCGCATCAGATGGCCAAAGTACTGGAGCTTCAGCTTCAGCATCAGTCCTTCCAGTGAATATTCGGAACTGATTTCCTTTAGGATTGACTGGTTTGATCTTCTTGCTGTCCAAGGGACTCTCAGCATAATACTCTTATATTTTTCTGTACACATCCTAACATTTACTTTATACAAAACTGGAATAATAATACACTTTTGTGAGCTGACTTTCAATATAAATCTACCTTCTTAATTTTTAATCTGCAAAGTGTTCTAAAAGATTGATTGATTTTATTCCATAAAAATCCATCCACTTAAAGTAGCCCAGCAATATAGAAAAATGTTTGCTTTGAATTTCTGATTAGTGAAGCATGTCTGTATTCAGCACTTTCTCTGCCCCTAGAATTGTAGTAGACACTTTGGACTTGTAAGAGTAACAGAAATACTGCCCCAGAAGACACAAATTATGCCCTTGCCTTCGGGCTAATGTCAGACAAAGGACTAATGGAGGCATGGTGGTGGTGGTTTAGCCACTAAGTTGTGTCCGAGTCTTGCGACCCCATGAACTGTAGCCCACCAGGCTCCTCTTTCAGTGGGATTTCCAAGGCAAGAGTACTAAAGTGGGTTGCCATTTCCTTCCTCAGGGGATCTTCCTGATCTAAGGCTAGAACCCCCATCTCTTGCATTGGTAGGCAGGATTTTTATTGCTGAGCCACCAGGAACGCCCAGTGGAGGTATAGTGATCACTCATTTCTGATGCTAGATTAAAATCCTCATGTTTGATGACATGCAGTCTCAGATTTTATATTGAATTTTAACCTTTTATATTGAAATGTAAGCTTTTGCACTATGTAGATCCATAAAGAACAGATGTCTAATTTTGAATTCTGAAGGCATTTTTATTGGTCTAACGCACATGTGTGTATATGTGTGTGTGTTTGTTTCATGAGTGAATGTAAGTTTGGAATGAAAAACATCGAAAACCATTAAAGACTTGACAAAATCTTGTATATTTAATAAAACCACAGTCTAGGGAGATTAGACTGAACACCCACAGGGAGAATTATGGAGAGAAAATAAAGTATATGATCTGTGTCTTAGAATGCCAGTAAGTAAAGGCACAATGTGACACATCTGTTGAAAAAGAAATTTCTTGAGAAGTTTTAACCAATATTCCACTAAGAATTTTGGAGAGAGAAATCTTAATGATGAATGCTATCGCTACCCTGTTTGTCACTTAAAAAAGTCAATTTGTGGTAGAATTCTGAAAGATAATTTCCCCTGATAGTGGGAAGGTAGGTGTATGTTCAGGGAATCTAGAGTTGTCAACAGAGCTGGCTCTGTTTTATGAAGACATACTTAGAAGTCGAGTGCCAGACGGTAAGGGGAGACAGCTCTGAACCTATGTGGGATTTCTGCAGTCTGAATCAATGAAATTATATGAAGAAGATTTCTACATCTTATCAAGTGATTTACCCAAGGGCACACAATTAATATGCTTGGATCTTTTGACTCTGTGTCTGATTTTCTCTGTCCTTTCATGTTAAGTCTCTTCCCAGGAATCAGCTCACCTCTTCTACTTGACAGCACCTCTCTGTGATTTCAGCTGCACTTAGAGCTTCAAGTGTCGGAAGATGAATTCTATAGAACAAAACTCTTCCCTTGGGTGCTAGATTTCCATGCCGGCATCCTGCTGGACATTTCCATAAAGAATATCAATCAGGTACCTATAATGTTCCATTTGGACTTTGGAATCCATCATTTTTCTCCAAAATAGACCATTCCTCCTGTTTTTCCTAACTTAATCGATTGCATCACGGTCATCCTAGAGTGGGCTTTCTAGTGGCTCAGTGGTTTAAAAAAAAAAAAAATTGCCTGCCAAAAAGACTCAGAAGACGTGCGTTCAGTCCCTGGGTCGGAAAGATTCCCTCGAAGAGGAAATATCAACCCACTCCAGTATTCTTGCCTGGGAAAATCCCACGGACAGAGGAGCCCACTAGGCTACAGTCCATGGAGTCCCAAAGAGTTGGGTGCGACTGAGCTCCTAGGAGCTCAGACTTGAACCATTTTGATTCTTTATTTCCTTTTACACTCCCTAAATCTTAATGGATTTTCCTGACCTGTCTCATCAGGTCCTTCCTTACTGCACCCACTTGCACTTCTTTGATACGGCTCTCTCCTACCACCCCCTTGCACAGTCCCAGTGGCCTCTGACTTGTCTTTTTACTTCGTTTGCTTTTATCTATTCTACAGGGAGATCAAAGTGATTTATAACTTGACTCTCTATAACTTTCTATCCTGTCTTCCTTCCGCCCTCTGCTGTGACTCTGTAGCCACATTAGCCTGCTTGAGGATCCTGGAATATGCCTCTGTTTTCCTGCCTCTAGGTTTCCATGGAGACCTTCCATACCTCTTAAAATGCACTAGTCTAGGTTTGGCTGTAGTGGTCCTGCAGATATGAGCAGGCCTGCCTGCCTCCTCCAAGACAGTTCATCTTTTCATTCCCTCTGCACCTTGAGTGTATTATTTTCCTGTGTATTATAACATTTGCCATACTTGTTTGCACTAGAATAAATTATGCAAATATCAGAATTTTCCTTTAGATTTTGAGCTTCTCATCAGGAGTCACCCATTATTTATTTCTCTGTCCCCCAGGACTTACACATTGTGAAACGGGGATGAGCAGCTTACCAAATTAAGTGATGGTTTAGATCTCTGTCAGGGCAGAGATGTTTATGTTATGTTTTATTCATGATATATTCCAAAGGCCTAAAACAGTGCTTGGCAATACTGTTCTTGTATGTGTTGTGAGTTCCTTCCTTTGGATTGTGGGGGAGGAGCGAAATCTGAGGATTAGAAGTTTTTAGTGTATTTTGATAATGACAGGTTAGTTTACATGTTAATAAACACTAAGAAGGTCTTGATGAATATGATACAGAATGTAATAGAACTGTCCCAAACCAGACTCAGGGTTTCACTTCCTTGAAAGGTTGTCTGCGAGGATATAATGGTTCCACTGGTGACCTTAACACTTTGAGAGGCATGGTTCTTTCAGGTAACATCTAACAAATTAGGGCTCATCTCACTGTCTAGTTCTAGAGGCCAGGACTTTTGAAGGAGTCATTTTTGGTTGATCACTGGCTGCTGTAGGTAGCCAGGTCTCCTGAGGGCTTTTTGTAATCACTGGAAAGATTTCCATCACAGGGACTTAAGGTGATACTTCTACCATTGTAGTCCAGGATCATTTGACCAGAATCACCTGGTTTAGTTGTTAAACTGTAGTCTTGGGGATTGAAACCAGATCAGCTGAATCATAATGGAGGCAGGGTCTGTCCATCTGCATTTTAAATAAATAACCTTGAATGATATGTCTGCCTGCTAAATATTAAAATCTACTCATTGGAGAGAGAGAGTGACAGAATATTTTGTTTGAAAGATTGAATGAGATAGAGAAACACTTTGTGTTTTTTTTTTAAAAAAGTAGATTAATAGCCTGGATTGGCAAGGGGTACATTGTCTTAGGCTGTTCTCTGTTAAGATGAGTCATTCAGTTTAGGGTGTTTCTCAAACTTTGAGGAAGGGTGGAGTGCTCTTTTCAATTGGAATTTAAATACAATTGAGGAAAGACTAAGATCTCAGGTGTAGAATTAAGGTGAAACTAAGGGCTTCCCAGATGGCACAGTGGTGGTGGAGAATCTGCCTGCCAGTGCAGGAGACCCAGTTTGATCAGGGGTCAGGAAGATCCCACGGAGGAATGGCAACCCACTCCAGTTTTCTTGTCTGGAGTATATCCTATGGACAGAGAAGGCTGGCAGACT
This sequence comes from Antilocapra americana, assembly GCA_007570785.1. Lineage (NCBI taxonomy): Eukaryota > Metazoa > Chordata > Mammalia > Artiodactyla > Antilocapridae > Antilocapra > Antilocapra americana. Next base: position 13,811,330 of record ML663567.1, on the reverse strand, counting down.
ACCGTCCATGGGGTCACAGAGTCAGATGCAGCTGAGCGCACATTTCCATCAAATGTGCTCCTCTGTAGCTAAATTCATAGATTTTTTTTTTAATATGAATAACAGTGTTTACATGGTGGTATAAAAGAAAATTATCTCAAATACATCTAGTCCTCAACAGTTTTTCTTTGTTTTTAGTGTTATATCATGAAACTGTATCAAAAGCTGACCCCATTTTTACCTGTATATAATGCTGTATTTAGGAATTAACTTTCTAAGTACATCACATATATCATTGATACAAATAATAGGATGTCAAGAAGGACAAAATAGCCTATAACTGCTGCATATATGCATAGTGGTCCAATTATTATGAATGCTCTTAGGAATGGACATAGATTAGTTTTGTTTATCAATTAAAGGGAATTTTACAATAGAAATTCAAAACATGGGTGCATTTTAAAAAGCATATACAATAATGCTTAATACTTTTACATAAATTTAAATTATATTAATTTTAGAGAGTTAAACAAAATTATCAACCTCCCTATTCCTTAGAACTTTAGAAATTCCTCTGGTAGGTGATCCACAGTCTGGTCTATTTTCAGCTTTGAAAATAATAATTTGCATTCAATTTGTGTAAAAGTATTAGGTTGGTGCAAAAATAATTTCCGTTTTGTATTGTTGAACTTTGCCCTTTGATATGGAATACATTCTTAAATAAATGTGATTATGTTATAAACAATTTATTAATTTGCTGAATTGTTTCAGTTACTGATGTAGATGATAGAGATAATTAGAAAAATAGTCATTCTGCTTTCATGGAGCTTATATCTTTGTGAATTCAGCATCCATAACACCTAGAGTAGTGTTCCTAGGGATTTCTAAACAAGCCTGTTCCTATTTTGTGTTAAGAAGAGAAGAGATGGGGGTATGCGGATAGTAAAACCAGTTAGATGTGTTATCTTCCTAGACTCGGCTTTCCCCTCATGGGGAAACATGGGACTTAGATTACATTTTTCTCAGCAAAATGTTGACACTTTCCTAGAAAAAGTAGAGTGCCAATACTAGTTTTTGCCACTAGGTGGCAGACATCTGCACTTGTGTGTCCAGTGAGTGAGTCAAGTTTTGAAAAATTAAAATGAGGTTCAAAATGATTCCTTTGATATGAAAAATAATGTTAGTCTTACACGAATGAGAGATAGTGGTGGCTGTTATGCTCCATGGATGCAATACTTTGTGATCATTTTTAAACTCCCTAGCATCTACTTTTCAGTGTGGCTACCCACTCTGTTTCTTTTCAAATGCAGGACAACCCATTTTTTAAACTCTTTGAAAGTCACATATGTTACTGACGTTATGATATAACATACTCTTTAATATACTTTTACCAGTGTTCTTTTTGAACAAAAAGTTAAAATAGTCTTTGAAACTAAGGCATAGATGAACGTACTTGGCGGATCTAGGGAGTATGTAACTTTTACAGATGTAACATGAGAAACCAGTGTTTCATTTTCTTGTGAGAAAAGAAACAAAGATACTAGGTACTCTGCCTGACTCCTTCATTTGATCTACTATTGGTTGCCAGAGTCCAAAAAAAAATGAAATGGGAACAGAGGTTATATCTGGCAGATCACATATATAAACCAAGACCAGCATCACTGTCAGAGAACTGAAAGCTGGCCCAAATCCTGCTGGTGAACAGCCTACCCGTATTCCCCTTTTAGCAAGGAGATCACTAACCAAAGCATGAATCAAAGCAAGTCTTTTGGAAGACTCTTCAGTCTTCCACATAATGTGTTTTTGAAGTCCAAACCAGACTAAGCTATAAAAAGTAGTGCCCACTGACTCTTTACATTTCTGAAAAGCCCATACCAACTATGTTGTTGTTCATGTCTAAGTCATGGCCAACAGTTTGCAACCTCATGGACTAGAGCATGCCAGGCTCCTCTGTCCTCCACCATTTCCTGGAGTTTCCTCAGGACTCAGTTCATATCCATTGCGTCGGTGATACCAACTGAGGATACTGTCTTTGACTTTCAAGGACAAGATTGTTTTGAGGAAGCTAGGTTCAGAAGGGGTTATACAAATTTACAGCCAAGTCTTGAACCCTAGATGTGTGTTTATAGTCGACAAAGATGTTCACTTATGAAACAGAATTTTCTGAGCCAAGTTGTTCTTGGGATTCAAAGGGTGGAGAAGCCAGATCTTTTTGGAGGGATACCAGGAATTTGGTTTAAAGGATTTTGCTTGAGAGATCTCACTTTAAAAGGACCAGTAAGGTTTAAATAGATAGAGATGTAAGGTAAGCTATTTAGGCAAAACTTACATCTGAAAACCCCCTGCTGTGTTTTGGTCTATACCATGCTCTCTCCGTCTCAGAGTCTTTGCAATTACTGTTCTATTTGGAACATTCTTTGTCCACAAATCTATACAGCTTGCTTCTGCGCTTAAGATCTCTCCCCAAATGTCACCTTATGTGATGGCGTCCCATGAAACAGCATGCACTCCTTCTGTCAATCACCATCTCCCTAATCTGTTGTCCTTCTCCCGGAGATTTATTATCACTGATAAAGTGCACATTTGGTTTTTAATTTATTGTCTGTTTATATTCTCTACAGCATGAGCTGAGACAGAGGAATTAACCTTTTGTTTTAATTGTTAAATGTCTAGTTCCTAGAACACTGCCTGACCCACAGTAGGCTTCTATCAGACACTAACTGAATAAATGAAAATAAAATGCCACTTTTTACTATTGCAGAAAGGAAAATTGACAGACCTAACCCATATTGCCCTTTGAACCAGGGCCTTTTCTTTTGAACACTCATGTTGAAATAATCACTGATAACATCATTTATAGTGAATTACAGGTGACAGATTAATGGCTGTAGACATGAAGAACAGTGAAATAAACTAGCAGCACATTCAGTCAAATTGAATAGGCCTAGCTTTCTTTTCAATAATGATGTTTTACCCTGTTTTCCTATTATAATTAGATAAGAGGGAAGCAACTTGTTACCGTCTCATTATTTTCAATCCTATTTTTGTAAATGCCCACTTACTTAATTATGAACATATGCTTTTAAAAAGGGAGTAAAGAAACTCTTATGGCTATAAAATGGAAGAAAAAGATAGAGGAGGGATTATCTGAATTGGGGATTCTATACCATACTTTGGGAAATCAACAATTGAGTGCCTGCTGTGTGCCACTGTGCAAAATATGGCACAGATATGTTGGCCAAAGGTACGTTGGCCCAGGATGCTCTTGGTGTGCTGTAATACACTTAGTTTCCTGTTACTTTGCTAATATGATTTAGAGTGAATCTGTTTAAATAGTGTACTCTGAGGGGCTTCCCTGGTGGCTCAGTGGTAAAGAATCTGCCAGCAATGCAGGAGCAACAGGAAATGAGGGTTCCATCTTTGGATTGGGAGGATCCCCTGGAGGAGGGCGTGGCAGCCCACTCCAGCATTCTTGCCTGGAGGATCGCACGGACAGAGGAGGCTGGCAGGCTGCAGCCCATAGGGTGGCAAAGAGTTGGACATGCCTAAAACGACTTAGCACACATGCAACCTATTCTGTTAGATTTTTTCACAGCAAATTCTAGGCTTGAAATATTGCTAAACACACTTGAAGGTAATGTTTTCTGTCTTTCCATCCATCACACATTTATTGAGCGCTGCTAATGCCAAGATGCTGTCCCATGCGGGAGATAGAGAAATGCAGAAAGAAGACAGTGTCTTGTCCTCGTGGAGTTTGAGATTTGAGTGGATCAACTAGTTTTTCTTTCAGTTGAGAAGTAGCTTTAAAAAGGAATATAGTAATATTAATTAATATATTAATAGAGTGTAGTAGACCATCTGGCTCGAAGAATGCTGATGTGGACATAATCATGAGAAGATCAGCATCCCTAGTGCTATAATTTGTGTTCTGATAGTGGTTGGGTAGAAGATACTTCCTGGAGACATGATTTCTCCGGAACCTGAAAAAAGTGAAAGCATTAGTCACTCAGTCATGTCTGACTCTTTGGGCATCACCAAATCACACACACACCTAAGTTTAGGAACTATCTTGACTTCAGTTGGGCCTGAGTTTTTCCCATCTCAGGTCTTGAAATCATATGTGTATGTGGAAACCTTTGGCATCTGGGCTCTGAATCAAATTGGAAAACAATATTTGTGTTGGTGTAACTTCAAAGCAGATATTTGGAAAGTTCAGAAAATATCTTACTGGGGTCACATGGAAGTTAGTGGTCAAATGGAATTTGGGATAATCGTGAGCTTGAGTCTTTGATCTCTAAAAAGATAATGATGTCCTTGGAGTTGATTACAGGGAGTTCACTGAAAAGAGAATGTCTTTTGTTTAAAATCAGTGATTTAGATAATAGGGCAGTTTTAATTTGAGGGTGTCTACTTGTTCTTCTCTAACTTCTAAAGAACCTTCTGGTATATGGTATTAGGTGTCTGATATTATCCTAAAAAATGGTTTTCCATCACAAAGTGCCCTCAAGCTCCCAGAGTTTCTAAGGACCTTCTCAGTTTTTACCAATTTATATTCTAAATTTTTCCAACCATTATTTATCCATTTACCTTTTATTTTGATCCAGTGTTTCTCAATTGGATTTCCTTCATTAATGCCACCCTTAGGAACCTTTTAGACATTTTTTCCACTAATAATCTCTCTACTCCATGATTTTTTTTTTAAATGGGGAGAGGACAACCTCTCCTTTTTTCAATTAATTAATTTCTTAAAAAGTCATTTGACCATGCCGTGAGGCATATGGGATCCTACTTCCCTGACCAGGGATGTAACCCATGCCCCTTACATTGGAAGCATGGAGTCTTAACCACTGGACCTACAGGGAAGTCCAACACTGTGAAATTTTAATACCATATATTTATAGCATTTTTTTAAATAAAATATGACCATTTAGAGAGTCAGAAATCAGTGCAATCTCTAAGACTTTCTGCCCTCTAAGAACTCATTTTTACCCCATTTTGGGTAATATCGCTGCCATGGAATGCATGCTTTAATCATTTATGCCAGGGTGATATGAAGGCAGGCGTGACTCCATCCACCTTGCACTCACAGTTCCCCAGTCCCCTTGCTTGGCCCTCTCCCTGGAAGTTCTGCAGTGTTGACGCGATTCACTCATTAAGGCTGCAGCATCCCTCCTCACCTGCTTCCTCCGTGGCCACCTCTTTCTTGAATCCTCTGGTCCTTTAGGACTGGTACCTGAGTGGGCTCACCTTCAGTCCCTCAAGAAGGATTTCCATTGAAATGTCTACAGGGTTGTCCCTTAATACGTGGTTTCCAAGCAGTAGAAAAGATCAACAACTTTTTATGTTAGGCAAAATAAGGAACTCTAAGAATGATTTCGTTGATCTTCCTGCTTTTCTTCAGCTCCTTTGGCTCAGGGAGTCCTAAACTGTCTGTGTTCTGCCTGGCAGTCCTGCCTGTTCTCAGCACCCAAGGGCAGCTGAGATAAAGGCCTGCCCAGATACGTCCATTCTGTTGTGTTTTTAATATGATTTACATAGTCCTTGGGGGCTTCCCAGGTGGGGCGCTAGTGGTAAAGAATCTGCCTGCCAACACAGGAGATATGGGTTTTATCTGTGGGTCAGGAAGATTGCCTGGAGTAGAAAATGGTAACCCACTCCAGTATTCTTTCCTGGGAAATCCCATGGAGGAGCCTGGTGGACTACAGTCTGTGGGGCCGTCAAGAGTCCAGACACAATTGAGCGACTGAACAGTAACAATATCCCTGGCATTTAGAAAGGCACGTAATTCACAAGGCTATGATAAAATGATAGCATCCTCAGGTGCCCACCACTCCCAGATCCCCACTCATGAGAGGCAACCATTTTTATCTCTTTAGGCTCTTTTTGAATTTCTGTTACTTATTTTGTATATTTCTAAATAACAGTCTCTGATAGCTATGTCTTGCTTTTTGACTTGCTTTAAGGATTTACTTCTTATTACAGAAAATGAAATTGTAGCCCTGTTGTAGATCTCCTTTTATTCCCAAAAGAACCATTAAAATTTTTGTTAAATCAATATTCATTGCAAGCAAGTTATTTTAAACATTTTTTTAATGTGGATCATTTTAAAAGTGCTTATTACCTATGATACAATATTGCTTTTGTTTTATGTTTTGACTTTTTGGTCACAAAGCATGTGGGATCTTAGTTCCCCAACCAGGGGTCGAACCTGCCCCTCCTACATTGGGAGGCGAAGTCTTAACCACCGGACCAGCATGGAGGTCCCTATAAGCATGTTTTGACTGTATGTAAAACCATTTACAGAACTATGATATCTTCTTTTTATATTATTTTTTGGCTTTGTTGGAATTAATACTGTCTCATAGTCTTCCTTTCTTCCCTGCATCTCCCTCCCTCCTTTCCTGTCTCTCATCTCTTTGGGAGTCTTCAGGCCTTTTGCTCAAGTCAGGACTGGATGCTCTCTGGACCTTCCAGATAGCTTTCCTCTAGCAATTTTCCCTCAGTATACCCATCCCCAGATTGTCTCTTTTCTTCAGAGTTCTTCAGTTTAATTTTCTGCAGAGAGAGAGCAATAATGACTATCCCAGCTCCTGCTAGTTCTCAGGAACATTAAATGAGCATAGATGTAAATAGTAGTAGAACTGGCACTGGTGTGTACTAACCCCCAAACCTTAAATAACAACTTATTGCTACTGGGTATACTGAGTTTATGTTTATTTTTCCATTATTATCTTATCTGTCTCAATGAAACATTTTTGTGGGGCAATATGAGTAGAACAGGAGCTCACTGTAGAATAAGTAAGAGCCCTGCAGACTGGTAATGTCATCACGCAGGCATGCTGAGTCGACAGAGGGTGAGATGATTGGATGGCATCATCAACTCACCGGACATGAATGTGAGCAAACTCCTGGGGATAACAAAGGTCAGGGAAGCCTGGTGTGCTGCAGTCCACTGTGTTGCAAAGAGTTGGACATAACTGAACAACAAGAAATACATGCTCCATTGCTTGTTCATGCCCAACCCTTTGCAACCTGTTGGACTGTAGCCTGCCAGGCTCCTCTGTTTGTGGGATTTTTCAGGCAAGAATAATGGAGTGGGGTGCCATTTCCTCTTCCAGGAGATCTTCCCAATCCAGGGATCAAACCCACACCTCTTGCATCTCCTGCACTGGCAGGTGGATTCTTTACAACTGAGCCACCTGGGCTGCCCATGATGCCATCATACTTATTAGAATTACTGTTAATGGTCCAACTTACCGTGGACTTCTTTCAAGGGTCGGTCAGAGCGGATACCACCTGAAGGAGAGAAGGGTAATTCTTTTCAGTGTGACTGAGGGTTGTTGGTTACCCACTGATGCCTTCACTGCCCTACACTCTGACCCTGACAAGACAAGTCCATTTTCTGTGAATGTGGGAACCGAACTCTAATCTGAATTTAAGATGTGTACTGATATGTTTTAGGAATGTTTTACATTTTATGAACTTCAATCAGCTACAGTATTATTTCAATAAAACTGTGAGGCATGAAAGAGTGTCTATGTTGGAATAGAGAACTCTCTTGTCCAGGATATATAGCTAATTAATTAAATGGAAAGGCTCAAAATCAATATTAATATATTTAGATGTTACTCTGCCGTTAGTGTGGCTTTGGGATGTTGAGGATACACATTCACACATATAAACATATTTTAAAAAACAAATAACCAAATGCCAATTTGTTTTCCATTGTTGTTATCCCCGTTACCAATGTTTGCTTAGGTGGTTTTAAATCCTATTGATGATAAACCCGAGGGGTAGGTGTTTGCTGAAAAAGACGGGGTATTTGACAAAAAGAATTTGAAGTTTAGACTCTCCTAAGTGCTCGTCACTAGCAGATATTCCACAGTAATTTTATGAGCAGCCACTGTGTTGCCATTGGAAGAGGTGGTGTCTGTCACTGAACCCCTAAATGTGTCTGAATCCCGGGGCATAGGCACAACTCACCACTTCTGTGCTATTCCAACTACTCCTTTGCTGGCTTTCTATTCATATTTAATTTTGTACTGAACCACATGCTTTGATGACAGTTAAATACTTGTCCTTGACATAATGAGAATACCTCTGCAGTGAATCACACAAGTGACCTACCTTGTTTAAAAGAGGTTAATCCCTCCCTCACTTGGATTTCCATAAACCTAAGCAATTTGAATATTCATTTAGGTGTCATCTACCTAAGGCAGATATTTACAGCCCTTTGGTGTTACTTGGAACAAACCATCTTCCATCCTGTTCCATTGGCCTGTGCTATGTGACATTATACAAACACCAACCTCTGTGTTTGCTCCACAGCATGTTGTGAACAATCTGGAACAGAACAAAATAGTTGAGATCACATAACAGGCATTTTGAGAAGATGGACTAGCACAGACAGTGGGCCTAATTTCATCTATTTCCTTAAATTCTGTCCAGCTGAGATTAATGAGGATTAATTGGATTAATTGAATGTATAGAGTAGAAGTTGAAAGTGTGTTTCATTTCATTAATATGATCAGTTTCTTTGACTCTTAGTGTAAATACAGGTAGGTTGTAGGAAACCACAGTTTGAGCCTTTCTGGAGAATGATTCACTGACCATATGAATATTAATACTTAAAAAATATTGTGTGCTTAGTGTCAGAACAGCACTAAGATATACATGCACCACCTAATTCTTGAAGTAACATACAAGGTAGGTACCATCTCTGTTTAGCAGATGGGTATAAGCCACAAATAGGTTAAATGACTTGTCGAAATCAGGTTTCAAACAAACGAGTGTTTGACTCTGGTTCTTGTTAAAGGTGTTTGCAATCTCTGGACTAAAAAAAAAAATGGATTTTATAGTCTGATCAGAGAAAAATTATCTTTTTGTAGAAGATACTTTTTATATCCCTTTCTATGTGTCATAGTAACAACTTGTTAAATTAAAAAAAATTAAGGAAAGAATAAAAATATAAAAAGTAGGAAAATTAAAGTAACTGGAGGAAAAGATAAAGTTGTAAACAGATAACGGACCCAAATTTGGATAAGGAAAAATTTAATGTATCTAAAAGTATGATTCTTTAGCTGCATTGCTCTGACATGCCTGTGATAATAAAGTTTCAATACCAATGAAGAATGAAGCTAAAACAAGAAAGACTAGTAATGACAGCACCTAGAGAGGGAAAAAAAATTTAGCTAGAGTTATAACTAGATTCCAATAACATGTCATTTTATTCATCTAAGTAGGATCATCCAGGGCTCTTGAGTATAATGTTCTCTATGCAACTTGGAAACTGATTCAGTGATCTTATGTAAATCATGCATAATTGATATAAAAGATGACAAGTAGAAATACTAAATTTCTATATTTGGTATAGATTTTCCAAGTAGATGAAAATTAAGGGAAGAAGAGCAGACTGTTCAAATATGAACATGTGCTAATAGAATATTGCCATTGTGCCTAGCTTCCTTGATGATCAAGCTGTTAAGAGAAATAAAGACTCTTCAGGAACAAAATTAAGCACTGTGGGGACACCATATTTGATCTCAATTTCAAAATCTGGTGTATATGTTTATTTTTGGCCCCATGGCATGTAGGACCTTAGTTCTCTGATCAGAGATCAAACTGCCATGCCCCCACCCCACCCCCACCTCACCCTGCCCCCCAGACTACCAGGGAAGCCCCTCAGAATCCATTTTAAAGAAATAAAATCATAGAGACCATGCTTCATATGATCATGGGTCTTCAGAGATCCTAGTTTTTTTTTTTTATTATTAAGCGTTTAGTTATGTAGAATAATTTATCGGATTCCATTACTGACTTTCCTCTGGAGTTTAGACTCAAACAAATGGCAGCGTGTTATCAATAGAGAAACTAACCATTAACATGTGTGGTAAAGTAGAGAAGATTTTCTGTATAGAACAATACTGTCTAGGATAAGGAGTAAAACCTCTGACAGGCTTTTCATTCACTTTCTAATGAATCTCATTGTTTTAAAGGATAACTATTCAACAGTGTGAACTAGAATGAAATATTCTGGTATCTTTTTTCCAATGAAGGCTTATCTGCCTACACTAATGACTGTGAGTTATCAGTAGGAGTGGGACTGTGTTCTCTCTTTGCTGCCAACTAATAGTTTTCTTCTTTTCAGAAAATGATTTCATGGAGTGTTAATTTGTAAGTTGAGGAAAGAGGGGAAAAGTTTAAGTTAACAAGTAAAAGATTTAACAAAGATTATACTCTGATATTTCAGCCTCATCTTACAGTTGGTAGGTTATGAGACTTCCAGAAGGGAATATCTTTAAGCCTTCTCATCAGTGGATATGGTTTGGCAGCCCAGACCAGTTAGCTGGCTCAACTCTCCTGTTAGAAATGAGGATGGAAGATGAGGACCTGGGTCATGTCATTATCGATGAGGATGAAGTAAGAAGCAAAGGAAGGAAAGTGGTTGCCAGTCAAATTCATGGATACAGAGTACTGAACAAGGAGATAAAATTATTACTTTTTGAGAGTTTGAAGTCCATTTGGAGAATTAAAAAAGGCTTGAAAAGGATAGAAACCCATGGTGTTAGAAGCTATCTATTTGCTGACTGACTCAGTGATTTTGCAATCACACATAACATCTGCTTCTGAGTTCAGCGAAAGAAGATGCATGTTAATGTTACCTCGTCCTACGAAGATGTGAAGAAAACAATTTCAGCTGTGGATATGTGTTGCTCATACATGCTGTTTTCAAAAGAAAAAAGATAAAAGTTTGGATAGAAAAAATTTTATGAAATGGAATTTACAGACTTCATCATAGAATGAAAAATATACTCTAGTATATTTTAGAACAAGTGGTCTGTGCTGCTGGGTAAACTTTGTGTATGTTCCATTTGGTTCTTTAAAGGAAAAAAATAGTTATTCCTTGATGCCCTTCTGAATCACCACATCCCACTGGCCAGGCATAACATCTTTTGTTTTAGGAGACTGCCAGAGAGCTGACATTTCTGATGGTATGTTTATTATCCTAGATACTCATTGTAAATTATATGTTTTAAGCCAGCATGTGAGATTGAAAAATAAAATTAATGTTTTAACTCTTTATTTTTTCATAATTTTGCACATAGAATGTATATCCCCTAGAATATAACTTGATATCAGAAATGATTTTGACTGTCCAAAGGCATCTCTTTCAGATATTCTAATTTTAAATTTTAGAAATTGACTCCGTTCAGTTCAGTTCAGTTGCTCAGTCATATCCAACTCTTTGCGTGTCCCTGAAATGCAGCATGCCAGGCCTCCCTCCATCACCAACTCCCAGAGTCTACCCAAACCCATGTCCATCGAGTCAGTGATGCCATCCAGTCATCTCATCCTCTGTCTTCCCCTTCTCCTGCCCTCAATCCTTCCCAGCATCAGGGTCTTTTCAAATAAATCAGCTCTTCACATGAGGCGGCCAAAATATTGGAGTTTCAGCTTCAACATCAGTCCTTCCAATGAACACCCAGGACTGACCTCCTTTAGGATGGACTGGTTGGATCTCATTGCAGTCCAAGGGACTCTCAAGAGTCTTCTCCAACACCACAGTTCAAAAGCATCAATTCCTTGGCACTCAGCTTTTTTCACTGTCCAACTGTCACATCCATACATGACTACTGGAAAAACCATGGCCTTGACTAGACTAGGCGAACCTTTGTTGGTAAAGTAATGTCTCTGCTTTTCAATATGCTATCCAGGTTGGCCATAACTTTCTTTCCAAGGAGTCAGTGTCTTTTGATTTCATGGCTGCAATCACCATCTGCAGTGATTTTAGAGCCCCCCAAAATAAAGTCTGACACTTTTTCCATTGTTTCCCCATCTATTTCCCATGAAGTGATGGGACCAGATGCCATGATTTCAGTTTTCTTAATGTTGAGCCTTAAGCCAACATTTTAACTCTCCTCTTTCACTTTCATCAAGAGGCGTTTTAGTTCCTCTTCACTTTCTGCCATAAAGATGGTATCATCTGCATATCTGAGGTTATTGATATTTCTCCCTGAAGTCTTGATTCCAACTTGTGCTTCTTCCAGCCCAGCATTTCTCATGATGTACTTTGCATATTAGTTAAATAAGCAGGGTGACGATATACAGCCTTGACTAGGATTTACTAGTTTTGAGTTCCATAGGTTTCCCTCTAGGTACAGATTGTAAAACAGCATGGATCTTTAATTCTAGATGCATGGATACAATGAGTAAAAAAATAATCCAGGTCATGATTTTTGTTGTAAATATTTAATAGATAATCAATTAAAACAGATTTTTCCTTTTCAACAGATTTTTTATTTACCTTCCTTTACTTTGCCTTATTTGCTGCTGAGCTAAAATCTACACGTTAGGAGGCCAGTACATGTTAATAAGAAATAAAGCAAACAAAACATCAGATGTCCTAGATTACTCTGTTAAAAGTTTCATAAATGATTGCTGCAACGTGTATGCATTACGGTGTTGAAGCAGGGGTGCAAAATTTCATATGCCTGTAGCAGGGAGACAGTGGGCCAAGTAAATATAAAGTGTAGCCCCTGGGAGAGGGTAAGAACTCAGGCCAAGTAGATGGTGCACATCACTGTGAAGGTGACCCACTGCTCGCCTGAGTCTGCCTTTATAATAGCGATACTGACCCTCTGTTGCCAGATGTCGTATGTGTTAACAAAGGCTTAAAACCAAGTTTTTATATAACTCTTACTGATGTTTAAATGTTGATTTATATGTATATATTTATATGCTTTGGTCAGGAGTCCCCAGCCCTTTTGGTTTCATAGAAGACAATTTTTCCATGGACTGCAGGAGGGCATGCTTTCAGGGTGATTCAAGCAAATGGATTACATTTATTGTGCACTTTATTTCTATTATGATTACATCAACTCCACTTCAGAACATCAGGTATTAGATTCCAGAGGTTGGGGACCCCCTTCAGATATTTGTATTTATTTATTTATTTTAGAAATGTTGTGTGAGCAAACAAAAGATTTACTTGGATTGGGTCTATCTACGCAGCAGGCATTTTGCAATCTCTGCATGAAGGAACTCATAATCGTGTGTGCACAAAGTGTTCTGTAAATTATCTTAGAAACATTTGTGATTTTTTTTTTAGTCCATCTGATCTATTGGGGAGAAATTTGTTTTTTTTAAGCCAACAGATTTTATGTACTTGGCATGCTGTACATTAGATAACTGTTATTTAATATTGATATATTTTCCTTTATACATTAGATGCACATGCTAATGAGATTTTCTTGCTCATCATTTTATCAGTAGTGGCTTGTAAAATGATTGTTCATTTTGTTTGGCTTTCTTGCAGCTTTTATTCCTACATTAAAAAGAAATCTAAGCACTCTTTCATGCATTTATTCACTGACTTTTGGTTTTTGATATACATTAATATTAGATATAATAAATGAATAATGACCATGTCCACTCTGGAGTAACATGCATGCAATTTTTTTTGGAAAAACAGCAAAAATATACATTACATATGACCTTAACAAAATACTACAAAATTCTCATACTTTAATTCTTCTTTATAAAGAATGTTCTTTCTATACATGGTTAGAATAAATAAAAATACTTTCAAAACTGAAATGATTTTAAACCTTTCAAGATTTTCAAGAAACAAAAATAACTTTAAAAAAACAAAAATTTCCCCTGTATATCAAATGGATATCAAATCATAAATGCTTCTAAGACAATTCAGTTGAAAAGGAAAACATCTCCCATGACAATGAGTCATTTGGATGGTTGGTTTCCTCAATGCTGCTTCATGGGACACTGGTACAGTCATTCTTGGTGTCTGCATATTCTAGTCTATGGGCCCTTAAATTGTTTACCTCTGTATTTAGATGTCTATCTGACTCATCCTGTGTTTGAAGGCAGAGACACCTATTCATTCTTTCTGTAGTCCATAGTATTGCCTCAATTAATTTGACTTAGTCTGATTCTATATGTTTAGCTCTCAAGAGGATTCTTGTGAGTATAGTCTACTTATTAAAGTCAAACAAATTTCACTATTGGGAGCTCCCACCCAACCTTTTCATATGAATTAATTGTTTTGGAAGGTTCAAGATCAAAATGTTACACTTTTCATTGTTTTATCCATGTGGAGATATAATTTGTCTTGACATTTGGATTCTTCTATGAGTTTATATGAGTTGGATTTAAGATTTGATGTCAAGAAGTCACAAGAGAAGAATATATAAGGGTGTTTAGTCCATCAACCTTTTATTTTAAAGGGTGGTAGTTTAAAGGAGCAGATAGTAGATGATTCAAGTTTTCAGACTTGAGTTTGTAGTCCATATTGTTCACATATTCCAGCATTCAACAAATTCATTACATTAAATGTTAACATTTAATCATCTGGATGAAAGTTAACATGTTAAATGTTAACATGTAATCATCTGGATGAAAGTGGAAAGCAACTCTTTGTACTACAAAGATCAAAATTGAAATAACTTCATCTTTCTCATTCTCCTCTGCATAATTTTCCCTGGTCTTATCTTACATCTCTTGAGCTGGGGAACCATTACCCTGAACAGGCACAGCTAGTGTGATGCCAGTGTAAAGCAATTGTATTTACCTTTCTCCCATTGCCTCTTCATGTTATCTCAGCGAGAATGATTATTTCCCTGCTCCTCTATGAAAATTCAGTGGTAAAGAATCTGCCTGCCAGTGCAGGAGACACCAGAGACACATGTTCAGTCCCTGGGTCAGAAAATGCTAAGTGAGTGAAAGTCGCTCAGTTGTGTCTGACTCTTTGTGACCCCATGGACTACACAGTCCATGGAATTCTCCAGGCCAGAATTCTGGAGTGGGTTGCCTTTCCCTTCTCCAGGGGATCTTCCCAATCCAGGGTTGGGAAGAGCCTCCAGAAAAGGGAATGGCAACCCACTCCAGTATTCTTGCCTGGGAAATCTCATGGACAGAGGAGCCTGATGGATTACAGTCTGGGGAGTTGCGAAGAACTGGACACAACCAAGTGACTGAACACGCATGTACACATAAAAATCCAATAGTCCAGTGACTTCCTGATATCTTCTATCAGACACAGGGACTGAACTTAGTAATGCTCCATTAGAGGTACTCCATCTAATGCTCAAGGGTCTAACAGGTCTTCCCTTCATTCCCAAGCTCCCTAAGGAGCAGGACCTTTAGTCAGAGGAAATGAGTGAGAAAGCTGCTCTGTTTTGGAGACTCGAGCCCTCTCATGTCCACATCTGGTTTAGGCGTTCCTCTTCATTGCTCCAAAGCACTCTGTTCGCTTATCTCTATCTAAAGTGACCTTATCACAGTTATCACACTTCATTGGAAACAACTGCTTCCTCTGTTTAAAGACAGGACTTAATGTTTTCTGCTTCCATGCTTTCCTAATGCTTCACATAGTTGGCACATATGCTGGATGAATAAACTCATAACTGGAATTCTCAACGCTCTTGTGTGGCTTTTAAGAAATTCAAATGTGTTGATTCTACCTGGGAGATTTGACTCAGTAGATTTTTTAAAGTTTCACAGGGCATCTTGATTTACAACAGAACTGACATCCACTGAGCTGGATGTGAAAGTTTTGGTATTAATAGCTTTGACACTTTAATTAAGGGAACTTTACACTTTTAATCTAAAAGTGAGTTTTAGAATAAGAAATCTTATGAGGTTTTTCCTCATTCTGAATAACATTATTTACTATACCCTCTATATTTTAGTATTGATAAGTAGGTATTGATTGCAGTATCAAAACTGAAACAGCTATACCAACTTTTCCAGTTATTCTGTTTTAGTAAGTTTTATGCAGATGGTCTAAGTTTAAATGTATCTCTGACCTCTATATATCTTTATGTTACATAGTTAGAATAGGAAAAAGGAGTCCAAAATTGTGGTGGCTAAAAGATAGAGAAGGGAAAAGCCTGCAAAAAGAGAACAAAGGAAGGTTTGAGGACCAGAGTGAGGACCTCAGGTAAAACAAACAGCTCTCCTTGCTAGCCCAGTTTACATAGGGGAGGCCCAGGGGGAGAAGAAAAGAAAACATATAAAAAGAGGAGCCAAAAATTAAGCAGGGGGCAGGGGTGCTTCTCTTCAAGTCTTTTGGGTCGGCCCACCCTCATGCCTCAAGGATGTATTTTCCTCTGCTTGCCAAATAAGACTGAGCTGAAACACGGAGCTGTAATGCTGGTCCATCCGTTGCTTCAAATTTTTGCCGTGGCAAGACAGAACCAAGGAAATTACATACTCCCCTGACATATATGGTGCCATGATTTGGAGGTAACCTGGATGAAACAACCTCGGCTTGTACTGGGTGAGGTGGAGGCCAAGCACAGGAGAAGCCCAATTTAGCAAAAGCTCCTGCGGTGGAAGATAAACACAAAGAAAACCCAGCACAGGGGAAGTGACAAAATGTCCAGCATGTTAGACACCAGGACAGCAAAAACAAACTCAGCAGAAAGCTCATGTGGCTTAGTCTCAGACCCAGAAGACCTCTGGTTAAGGTAGAGGTCCTTGCTCCTAGCTGGAAGGACATATGGCTAACAAAATCTTAATTCCTTTGCAATCTCTCGTTTCTTCTTTCCTTGAACCCCCCGTGAACAGGCGAGTGTCAGTGGGTGCAGTTAAGGGACTCTGGCAGGGGCTACGTCGTAGCTGTTGCCCAAGTGTGGGGGAGTTCTTCTGTCCTTAATCTTTTGTACCAAGGATCAGGCCAATGAAAACTGTGAGCACAGGTCAGGTATTTGGCAGATTTCCTAGCAGGTTGTGAAGGGGATTCCTCAGCACATTTTTCCCACTGCTTTTTCCTCCTGTGCTTCAGCTCCTCTCTCCCTGGACTTGAGCCTGACAAAACCCCCCAGTGTCTGGCTTCAGGAACCAGTGAAGCTCAGGCCCCTGATGTCTCACTGAAAAAAATTCAGTGAGAGACACAGTGATAGGGAAGAGGTGGATTTGTTCAGATTCAGAGAGAAGCACACTCCACAGGTTTGGGGCCATTGCAGAGGGTGAGTGAGTGCAGCAGACATGAAATGTGGTGTGGTTAGTTTCTTATGGGTGGGTGATTTCACATGCTAATGAGTGGGAGGATCATTCCCTGGAACCACCTACTCCTCAGTCTTTTGACAGTGCCTTGAAATTGTCTTGGTGCCTCAGGGGTGTCATTTAGCTTGCAGATTGAGGATCAAGGTTTAGTTGAGTTTGACTTGTCATCTTGGATCCATTAAATTTTAATTGGTTTATGCTATGCCCTTGGGCTATGTCATTCTTTCAAAAGTTGTGCCCTGCCCCCGTCCCTCTTGCTTCATGCTCTTCTCCTGAGCCCCATCCTGGTCCACAATGTTGCTTTTCAGTTCAGTTCAGTCACTCAGTCATGGCTGACTCTACATGAAAGCAGCACGCCAGGCCTCCCTGTCACCAACTCCCGGGTTTACCCAAACGCATGTCCCTCGAGTCGGTGATGCCATCCAGCCATTTCATCCTCTGTTGTCCACTTCTCCTCCTGCCCCCAATCCTTCCCAGCATCAGGGTCTTTTCAAATGAGTCAACTCTTTGCATGAGGTGGCCAAAGTATTGGAGTTTCAGCTTCAACATCAGTCCTTCCAATGAACACCCAGGACTGATCTCCTTTAGGATGGACTGGTTGGATCTCCTTGCAGTCCAAGGGACTCTCAAGAGTCTTCTCCAACACCACAGTTCAGAAGCATCAATTCTTCAGTGCTCAGCTTTCTTCACCATCCAACTCTCACATTCATACATGACTACTGGAAAAACCATAGCCTTGACAGACCTTTGTTGGCAAAGTAATGTCTCTGCTTTTTAATATGCTTTCTAGGTTGGTTATAACTTTCCTTCCAAAGAGTAAGCATCTTTTAATTTCATGGCTGCAGTCACCATCTACAGTGACTTTGGAGCCCAGAAAAATAGAGACTGCCACTGTTTCCACTGTTTCCCTATCTATTTCCCATGAAGTGATGGGACCAGATTCCATGATCTTAGTTTTCTGAATGTTGAGCTTTAAGCCAACTTTTTCACTCTCCTCTTTCACTTTCATCAAGAGGCTCTTTAGTTCTTCTTCACTTTCTGCCATAAGGGTGGTGTCATCTCCATATCTGAGGTTATTGATATTTCTCCCGGCAATCTTGATTCCAGTTTGTGCTTCTTCCAGCCCAGTGTTTCTCATGATGCACTCTGCATATAAGTTAAATAAGCAGGGTGACAATATACAGTCTTGACGTACTCCTTTTCCTATTTGGAATCAGTCTGCTGTTCCATGTCCAGTTCTAACTGTTGCTTCCTGACCTGCATACAGGTTTCTTAAGAGACAGGTCAGATGGTCTGGTATTCTCATTTCTTTAAGAATTTTCCACAGTTTATAGTGATCAATCCAAAGGCTTTGGCATTGTCAATAAAGCAGAAATAGAAGGTTTTTTTGGAACGCTCTTGCTTTTTTGATGATCCAGCGGATGCTGGCAATTTGATCTCTGGTTCCTCTGCCTTTCCTAAAACCAGCTTGAACATGGGGAAATTCAGGGTTCCGGTATTGCTGAAGCCTGGCTTGGGGAATTTTGAGCATTACTTTAGTAGCGTGTGAGATGAGTGCAATTGTGCAGTAGTTTGAGCATTCTTTGGCATTGCCTTTCTTTGATATTAGAATGAAAATTAACCTTTTCCAGTCCTGTGGGCACTGCTGAGTTTTCCACATTTGCTGGCATATTGAGTGCAGCACTTTCACAGCATCATCTTTCAGGATTTGAAATAGCTCACCTGGAATTCTATCACCTCCACTAGCTTTGTTCATAGTGCTGCTTTCTAAGGCCCACTTGACTTGACATTCAAGGTTGTCTAGCTCTAGGTGAGTGACCACACCATTGTGATTATCTGGGTCCTGAACATCTTTTTTGTATAGTTCTTCTGTGTATTCTTGACACCTCTTTTTAATATCTTCTGCTTCTGTTAGGTTCATACCATTTCTATCCTTTATCGAGCCCATCTTGGTATGTTCCCTTGGTATCTCTAATTTTCTTGAAGAGATCTCTAGTCTTTCCCATTCTCTTGTTTTCCTCTATTTCTTTGCATTGATTGCTGAGAATTCTTATCTCTCCATACTATCTTTGAAACTCTACATTCAGATGATAATATCTTGTCTTTTCTCCTTTGCTTTTTGCTTCTCTTCTTTTCACAGCTGTTGATAAGGCCTCCTCAGACAGCCATTTAGCTTTTTTGCATTTCTTTTCCATGGGGATGGTCTTAATTCTTGTCTCCTGTACAATGTCAGGAACCTCCATCCATAGTTCATCAGGCACTCTGTCTATCAGATCAAGTCCCTTAAATCTGTTTCTCACTTCCACTGTATAATCACAAGGGATTTGATTTAGTTCATACCTGAATGGTCTAGTGGTTTTCCCTAATTTCTTTAATTTCAATCTGAATTTGGCAATAAGGAGTTCATGATCCGAGCCACAGTCAGCTCCAGGTCTTTTTTTGCTGACTGTCTAGAGCTTCTCCATCTTTGGCTGCAAAGAATATAATCAATCTGATTTCGATGTTGACCATCTGGTGATGTCCATATGTAGAGTCTTCTCTTGTGTTATTGGAAGAGGGCGTTTGCTATGACCAGTGCGTTCTCTTGGCAAAACTCTATTAGCCTTTGCCCTGCTTCATTCTGTACCCCAAGGCCAAATTTGCCTATTACTCCAGGTGTTTCCTGACTTCCTACTTTTGCATTCCAGTCCCCTATAATGAAAAGGACATCGTTTTTGTATGTTAGTTCTAGAAGGTCTTTTAGGTCTTCATAGAACCGTTCAACTGCAGTTTCTTCAGTGTTGCTGCTTGGGGCATAGGCTTGGATTACAGTTATATTGAATGGTTTGCCTTTGTAACGAACAGAGATCATTCTGTCATTTTTGAGACTGCATCCAAGTACTGCATTTCAGACTCTTTTGTTGACCATGATGGCTACTCCATTTCTTCTAAGGGATTCCGGCCCACAGTAGTAGATATAATGATCATCTGAGTTAAATTCACCCATTCCAGTCCGTCTTAGTTTGCTGATTCCTAAAATGTTGATGTTCACTCTTGCCATCTCCTGTTTGACCACTTCCAATTTTCCTTGATTCATGGACCTGACATTCCAGGTTCCTATGCAGTATTGCTCCATTGGACCTTGCTTCTTTCACCAGTCACATCCACAACTGGGTATTGTTTTTGCTTTGGCTCCATCCCTTCGTTCTTACTGGAGTTATTTCTCCACTGATCTCCTGTATCATATTGGGCACCTACTGACCTGGGGAGTTCCTCTTTCAGTATCCTATCATTTTGCCTTTTCATACTGTTCATGGGTTTCTCAAGGCAAGAATACTGAAGTGGTTTGCCATTCCCTTCTCCAGTGGACCATTCTGTCAGACCTCTCCACCATGACGTGTCTTGGGTTGCCCCACATGGCATAGGTCAGTTTCATTGGGTTAGACAAAGCTGTGGTCCATGTTATCAAACTGGCTAGTTTTCTGTGATTAAGGTTTCAGTGTGTCTGCCCTCTGATGCCCTCTTGCAACACTACCGTCTTACTTGGGTTTCTTTTACCTTGGATGCAGGGTATCTTTCATGGCTGCTCCAGCAAAGCACAGCCACTGCTCCTTGCCTTGGACGAGGGTTATCTCCTCCTGATCTTGAACGTGTCGTAGCTCCTCTCGGCCCTCCTGCACCCACACAGCTGCTGCTCCCTGGACGTGTGGTTGCTTCTCTTGGGTGCCGTCCCTGACCTTGGACGTGAGGGACAACCACAAAATAGCTGGACCTTGGGAAGGAAATACTGTATAGTATCCAATCCCTGTACGTATTCAGGCCTTCATCTTCCGTGTTTCCTACAACATGTGCAACAATAGCATCTTTCAGTGAACCCACCAGGGTGGGTGACAGGCACACAATGCCTGCTAGAAGTGTGTCTGTTG
The DNA here is from genome assembly GCA_007570785.1 of Antilocapra americana. NCBI lineage: Eukaryota > Metazoa > Chordata > Mammalia > Artiodactyla > Antilocapridae > Antilocapra > Antilocapra americana. Next base: position 13,790,421 of record ML663567.1, on the reverse strand, counting down.
GTGGCATCCCTTCAAGGGCAATTGGGCTTCCAGGGATAATGTTATCCACTTTGGGGGTTAGGCCTGCAGGCCGTATGGGCCCAAACCTTTGCCGGCCTTCTCCTAAAGTTGTAAACACACCCTCAGATCAAATCTCCACTCTACTTTTATGGACTATTTGGTCTATTGCTTCTTATCGGTTTGTTCTTAAGCCATTTACTAATTCCTACAACTGGAACCCTGCTCCCTTGTATTATTAAAATATTCTTAATGCCCCTAACAGGACGAGATAACCCACTCCTTTGTCATTGCTTTTGTTATTACTTAAACTGATTCTATGACAATGAAATGTTTACCATTGGAGACACCCTAAGCTGCTCTTATGAAAGACTAAGGGAGGAAATCAGTCACTTACATTCCCTCAGAGCAATAAGAGGATAAGTCTTATGGCTGTTTCACCAGGTTCCCAGTCTCAGGGCACAGACTTGGATTGCTTTACATCATATCTGTTCTCATCCATGGTAGACAAACCAGCAATGAGTCACAGCCCCTTAATCCTACCCAGCACTGATCACGCTGGAGACCTTGGGGACGCCAAAACTCCAGTCCAGGGGTACCAGGAGGTTGACATGCCTCAACCTGCCCAAGGACTCAATTTCCAGGAAGCTAACCTGCTTCAGCCTGCCCGTGGTTTTGATCTCCAGAAGGCTGTCACGCCTCTGCCTGCCTGGGGATCTGCACCTTGACCCAGGGACACCTGGCTCTCAGGTTGCAACAGTACTGGGTAGGATAAGATTCAGAAAGACTCACCCCTAAGGAAGTCCACCCATGGAAATAGAAGGAAGCCTATTAGTTGTGGGACTGTGCTTGGTCTCAGCAATAACTCAGCAGTCCAATGAGAACCCTATTGCCTTTCTGGAAAGGCTATAAGAGGCCCTCCAAAAGTTTACCAATCTGGACTTAGACTCTTATGAGGGACAGGTGATTTTAAAGGACAAATTCGTGTCCCAGTGTGCATCAGACAACAGGATAACGTTACAGCAGCTACAGCAGAAGACCCTGCTGTCTCTTTAGATGAGATGGTCCAGACAGCCACCAGTACCTTTTATAACAGAGAATGGGAGAGGGAGGCCAAAGTCTAGGAAAGGGAGGAAAGGAAAGAGACAAGGCATGCCCAGATGCTGGTCACACTCCAGGGAAGCCCAGTGGCAAACACTAAGTCCTTGAAGGACAAGGCATGAGGCAGATGCCTAATCTGTAGACAGGCAGGACAGTGGGCCAAAGAGTGTCCAAACTGTGACAAGTCTCCTAAAATGGCTTGCTACAAATGCCATCGATTGGGACAGTGGGCAGCACTCTGCCCTTGGGACCCAAGAGCCTCAAGGTCAAGTGCCAAACCTTCCCTCACTATTGTTCAATGGACTGAAGTGGCCTGCTCAGTCCACTTCAGGACTGACGAAGTGGACTTCTCAGTCCACTGAGGAGTCAGCCTTCCTGTCATAGATAACCATCACAGGGCTGGAGCCAAGGATACAACTGGATGTAGCAGGTAGATCCAAGAATTTCTTGGTTGACACAGGGGCTGGCTACCTGTTCTGTCCTTAACCTCCTACCCCAGAGCCTTCTCCTCCCAAACATGTACTATTTAGGGTGCTACAGAATAAACAATTACAAAAATATTCACCCAAGCACGTCTTTGTTGCTGGAATGGACCAATATTTTCCCACCAGTTTCTGGTGGTCCCTGAGTGTTCTATTATCTTATGGGGAAGGGATCTTTCCCTGCCTTCAGTATCTTGTAGCTATTGCAGTCCTGATAGAAGATGCTTTAGAACTCTCTCAGGGACAAATTATTTTTACGAGCCACCAAGTGAAACAACTCTTGAATGAGAGACGCCATTTATGGATGTCTGATCAAAGGATCCTCAGATATCAAGTCGTGCTGATGGAAAATCCAGGCTTATATTCCCCTTGTGAGGTTCTTAACCCTGCTGCCCTCCTGCCTACCCCTAAGGGCTCTCTCCCCTTTCACTCTTGCCTAGAAACTTTGGACCACTGGACAAAACCCCAAGAGGGATTGTCAAAAGACCCTCTGACCAATCCTGAGGAAATCTGGTACACCGAGGGAAGCAACTTTGGCATGGATGGAAGAAGAAGAGCCGGATATGCAGGAGTCTCCAATTTTTAGACCACAGAGGCTAAACCTTTGCCACTGGTACTTCAGCCCAATTAGCTGAGCTCGTAGCCCTGACTTGAGCTTTAGAACTGGGAAAAGGAAAAAGAGTAGCCATTTACACTGACTCCAAGTATGCCTTTCTGGTGCTACATGCACATGCTGCTATTTGGAAAGAAAGAGGCCACTTGACCACCCGAGTGTCCCAAATCAAGTATGGTGATCAAATCCTTAGGCTCTTGGAAGCAGCCCATCTGCCCGCTGAGGTTTCAGTCTCCCACTGTAAAGGACACGAAAAAGGGAGCATGAAAGTGGCACGAGGAAACCAAGCAGCCAATCAGGCACCTAAGAGAGCATAATTACAGAGCAGTGACCTAATGGGATAGCCATTGTATTTCCACAGATTAATTTGCCAGAAACTCCTTCATATACTGAAGGCAAGACTCTTAAAGTTAAGAGTGAGGGCTTTCAAGAAGATCATATGGGGTGGTTCCAAAAGGAAAGACTCCTTTTTCTGCCTGGGAACCTCCAATGGAAGTTGGTTAACTCCTTAAATGCCACCACTCATTTAGGGGAGAAGGCCCTCCAAAGATTACTAGAAAGGTCCTTCAGAGGAACAGGCCTCCAAACAATTATAAAGCAAGTGGTCTCTTCTTGTCATACTTGCCAGTTAAATAACTCCCAAGGAGCTCAAAGACTCCAGCTGGCCCAGCACATCCAAAGGCATGGGACCTACCCCAGGAGAGGACTGGCAGATGGATTTCACCCAGATGCCAGTTTCTCAAGGGTAAAAATACTTACTAGTCATGATAGACACATTCGCAGAATGGATTGAAGGCTTTCCCACCTGGACTTAGAAGGCTGAGGAGGTGGTAAAAATACTGCTCCATGAAATCATTCTAAGATCATTACAAAGTGACAATGGGACATAGTTTACTTCTAAGGTCACCCAAGGGGCCTCTAAAGCATTGGGCATTTCTTATTATCTCCATTGTGCCTGGAGGCTCAGTCTTTAGGAGAAGTAGAAAGAGCCAACCAATTCTTAAAATCTACAAGCAACAAATGCTGGAGAGGATGTGGAGAAAAGGGAACTCTCCTACACTGTTGGTGGGAATGTAAACTAGTACAGCCACTATGGAAAACAGTGTGGAGGTTCCTTAAAAAGCTGCAAATAGTCCTGCCATATGACCCAGCAATCCCACTGCTGGGCATATACACCGAGGAAACCAGAATTGAAAGAGCCACGTGTACCCCAATGTTCATCGCTGCATTGTTTACAATAGCCAGAACATGGAAGCAACCTAGATGCCCATCAACAGACAGATGGGTAAGAAAGCTGTGGTACATATACACAATGGAATATTACTCAGCATTAAAAAAAAATTCATTTGAAGCAGTTCTACTCAGGTGGACGGAACTGGAGCCCATTATCCAGAGTGAAGTAAGCCAGAAGCAAAAACAACAATACAGTATATTAACACATATATATGGAATTTAGAAAGACAGTAACGAGAACCCAACATGTGAGACAGCAAAAGGAACGCAGATGTAAGAATAGACTCGTGGACTCTGTGAATGAGGGAAAGGGTGGGATGATATGGGAGAATGGCATTGAAACATGTTAATTATCATGTGTCTAATCAATCGCCAGCCCAGGATTGATTCTTGGGGCTGGTGCATCGAGATTTCCCGAGGGGGAGGGAGGAAGGAGGGGGGAGGGAGGGGTTTCTGGAGGGGGAGCATATGTAAACCCATAGTGATATCATGGCATTGTATGACAAAAACAATAAAAGGGAGAAAAAAAATCAGTGATAAAAAAGGTAACCCAGGAGACCTCCCTGGGATGGAAGGAGGCTTTACCAATAGTTCTCCTCCACACCTGTGTTGCCCCTAAAGAACAGGTTGCTCTTAGTCCTTATGAGATGCTATATGGGAGACCTTTTGTTTATATCAGTGACCTCTTCCTAGATCCAGAGGCTTAGATCCTCCAGTATTATACCATGGTCATTGGACAATTCCAACAAGATATATGCTTGTGGGATGTCATCCAGGACCCAAGAGATTCTAAAGAGCCACCACTATATGCTCCAGGGACTCAAGTCCTAATTAAAGTCTGGAAAGTTGGGTCCCAAAAGGCTCAATTCCAGCCCACATGGGAGGGCCCCTACCCTGTAATACTTTCTACCCCCACAGCAGTCAAGATTCCCAGGACATGAACCCTGGATTCACTACTCATGAGTCAAGTCATGGAAGAAAACAGAACAGGACTCTCAAAGCACCTGTGAGCCCCTGGGAGATCTCAGGTACCTATTCAGAACTACAAATGAGTGCCATTCTAATGAATACCCCCAGGGTTAAGTTTCTGGGGATAATATGTCTCAGAACAGCTCTAAAGGGACAACACAGCTTGGCAGGGGTTATACTCCAAAATAGACAGGGGATAGATCTCCTGATCCCTGAATAAAGAGCGACTTGAGCCATCTTGAATGAGATGTGTTGTTTCTGGGTAAAAACCTCCAGCCAAGTTAAAGAAAGTCTCACAGTCCTTAAGAAAAACATTCTAGATCCTACAGGACCTCAAAGAATGAGCTGGAGAGTTCTTGAGGTGGCTACAATCTCTCTTTGAGGAATCCTTCTGTCAATGGGGAATTTGGAGTTGGCTAATGCCCCCTGCTAGAGACTTCCCTGGTGGCTCAGATGGTAAGGCGTCTGCCTGCAGTGCTGGAGACCTGGGTTCAATCCTTGGGTTGGGAAGATCCCCTGGAGAAGGAAATGGCAACCCACTCCAATATTCTTGCCTAGAAAATCCCATGAATGGTGGAACCTGGTAGGCTGCAGTCCATGGGGTTGCAAAGAATCAGACACAACTGAGCTACTTTACTTTCACTAATGCCCCTACTAGTCCTTGTTATCACCATATTGATGCTGCTTATGATTGTTCCATGTATCATCAATTGTCCAACTCATTTTGTCTCTGTCCAGGTCAACAGGCTACAACATGCAGTGCCAGTTTAACAAGGATATATAAAACTACAGCTGACCATGGAAAATATCACTCACCCTTAGATGGACACTGCTATAAGGACTCTGAGGCTTGAGACTAGCAAGAGAGGGAGGCCCAATGCCCCTCGTCATCCCAGCTCAGCAGGAAGTAGCCAGAGAGACTCGACACCCCTATTCCCAAAGAGCTAGGCCTCCCATCCCTTGAGGGGGGAATGTGAGGTGGTTAGAATAGGAAAAAGAGTCCAAAATGGCTGTGGCTAAAGGACAAAGAAGGGCAAAGCCTGTGAAAATAGAACAAGAGAAGGTCCAAGAATCCAAATGAGGACCTCAGGTAAAATGAACAGCCCTCCTTGCTAGCCCGATTTACATGGGGCAGCCCCAGGGGGAGGAGAAAAAAAAACATATAAAAAGAGGAGCCAAAATTGTTGGAGGGGAGACAGGGGGCTTGTCTTCTCTTTGAGTCTTTTGGGTTGGGTGCCCTCATGGCTCGAGGATGTGTTTTCCTTTGTTTGCCAAATAAAACTGAGCCATAACACGGAGCCGTAGCACTGGTCCAACCGTTGCTTCAAAGTTTTGCTGCAGCAAGACAGAACTGAGGAAATTACACTCTCCAGCAGTATCTATTTTTTAAAAAAGAAAATGACACTTGTATAAACATAATATTAAAACATTGAAACATCAGGGCATTGTGATGCAAATTGTCTCTTCTTCTCATATTGACATGTAGGTCCAGTGGCTATTTGATAACTTTAATCTCTTACAAGTTATTCTCCTTTTTTGAAAAAGAGAATTCATGTTTTTAGTGGTGAAAAGGGGCAAAAATGTCTATAGAAAATGCATAAAACCTTTAAGATAGATGATGTGTAAGTAGAGTTAGTTTTATTTTTTCAAGGAAATGGTTACTATAGCATTCTAATTTACTGACTTTTTTTTAGATTACACCAAATATCTTTTAATAATTCAACAATATTGTGAATTTATAAGACATTGCACATTTGGTTGTCAAGAAATGAGAGGAACAAGATTATGCTGTATGTAGGATGTTTGTTAAAGCAAATTCTTCTGCTGTTAGTACTTTTTCATTTTCAGGTTTATTAAACAGTTAGCTTGGAAATACATTGTTATTAGTGATAAGTAGGAGCTGTTTCTATTCTTTTCTGACTCCTTGTATGAATGCCACAACATTTTAAGTTCTTTATTTGGGGTCATTAACCCTTTCATTGGAGTCAAATGACTTGGGCAGAGGACAAATTTGCATTGAGTTTTGTAAGCTTAAAAACTATCTTTTTTGCTAATTAATTCTTATCATTCAGTTACATTTAAATATTAAACTGCCTTTAAGATACCCTGTAGATAAGATTAACTTTTAAAATTGCATTGATGCATCACTTTTATATATGTAAATGTAACTTGCTCTTTATAAAAGTTTCCTTGCTCTCCAAAGATATTAACTGAGCTATCATTCTTGATTTGACCTCTGGAACATAGTTTAGGAAATGTTAAGTGTTCTTAACCTTTTACTGAGAGATTCCAACCATCAGTGTGAGACTTACCCTGTGGAATGCTTCACCTCTAATGTATTTTTCATCCATCCATTTCTCTATATTAGGCTAGTTTTACACTCTCTAGTTTTCAATGCCAAATCACACCATACTGATGCCAGACTTTTTATAATTGGGCTAATGAATATGCTTAATTTTTTTCAACATGTGAAGAATTCAGACAGGAATTTATAGTACACTGTGAAATGAGCAAAGCATAGTCGTTTTAAGATGTGTACATGTAATTATGCTCTGTAGATGACATGTTACTATTGTTAAATTACAACACAGAGAATATTAAAGAAAAGTGAAGGCCATGTGAAATCTTAGCCAAAAGATAATAAATGAGGCAAGAAATGGCTTACCTATTATGGCCAAAAAAGGAGAGTTTATCTTCCTTTCATATTTTATGAAATGTTTTAATGCAAAAATAAGGAATGGTCTCAATAATACTACCATAAGGAAGCGTTGGGATTACAGTGTTTGGACACTGACTGCATTCTTTCCTGTTGCAAACTGCAGCTGAGGGTTGAGGATTTTCTTTTGTGCAGCAACTTCATGCTTTAGACCTTGTAAATCCTGAGGAAGTGATTTGCCCAGTGCATATATTTAGAGATTTTCTGGGAAGTCAGTAAATAGTCTTTTGTTTTATATTTTTTTTCTATTTTGCTTTTTCCTTAAGAATAAGCATTAGAAAAAAAAAAAGAATAAGCATTAGAAAAATACAGATAGTGGTTGTACTGTGTTGAGCTCCACAAGACAGTCTTATACAATTGAGAAAATAAAGTTTTTGTAATGATAACTTGTTTATGGAACAGTTGATAGGAAGAAAATCCATTTAACCCATAAAAGCTGTGATCCTTTAGAATAAATCATTTGAGAGTTCATTTTACAGTTGAGAAGAATGTGTGATTGGAGAGGATGGAGTTCAGATATTCCAATTCTGTTTGATCTTGGCCAATTTTTGTAACTTTTATTTGATCCTTGGTTTTCTTATCTGTAAAGTGGAGATAGTAATATCAATCTAAAAAGACTGTAGCTGTGACAAAATGAAGTAATGCATATTAGTGTCACCTGCATGGTGACACTTTGAATTTGGGGGGAATTAATTGAAATTCCTGAGAAACTTCTTGCTCATTTTTTCTTGGTCTTTTTAGGACATGCATTAAAAAATACATACAGCAGGTGTGCAGTGTTGATACTTTTATTTTTGCATTTTTAAAGAAAATCATATGCAGTTGCAAAGTTAAAATTCTTGTGATGATGATAACTCGTTTATGGAAAACTTTGACTGGAATAGAAGCTGTCTACTGCACATACTGAAAGGCCACCTGGATTCCATTTATTCAAAGGTATCCATTAAACACTTAGTTTGTGTCTAGCACAGCACTGTGGAAGAGGGTAGGGAGTGGGGATGAAGGAAAATACCATATCAGATTACAGCTTTTGAGCAGTATTTGGGGAAGCCAAGCCAAGTAGTTGAAACCATGCAAATAATAATCATGCAATATATATTTGGGTGGGATTTTTATGATAAAACCTCATTACTAAAATTTAGAGTCAGACTCTACTATGAGGTAGGATTAAAATTAGTAAATTTGTAAAGACCATCTATAAGGGTGACTGGTACAAAATAGAAGCCCAATAAGTAGTAGGCTTAAAATGTATTTATGTCATTATTATATTTTTTCCTAAGAAATAGAAAAACATTCAAGAAGAAAGCTGTAAAACTACAGGACAAATGCCTCTTCCTTTGTGACACTGTATTGAATATTCAGAGACTTTGTTAATCTGTTTCTCTATTAATCTGTGCTTCCATGGACTTCCCAGGTGGTGCTAGTGGTAAAGAACCCACCTGCCAGTGCAGGAGACCTAAGAGATGCATGTTTGATCCCTGGATTGGGAAGATCCCCTGCAGGAGAAAATGGTCAACCGACTCCAGTATTCTTGCCTGGAGACCCATGGACAGAAGAGCCTGGTGGGCTACAGTCCACAGGGTCACAGAGAGTTGGACACAGCTGAAGGAGACTTAACACACAACATAGATCTGTGCTTCTATAGGTCATGATCATAGCTGTATTAGTGGTTGGTATGTGTTACATGCAGTTAGTGGTTTCTTCTCCTGAGTACACCAGACACCCACAGGTCAGCTGGTAAGATCTTGTGCAGCCTTATAGTCTCTGCCCCTAACACAGAACATAAGACGTTATTAATGGATATTCATTGCATTAAATAATGGGTTTTAAGCGGGACATGAAAAGACATTTGCATTCATAGCAGGACATGAGGGTGCAGGGTGATGAGGTCACCCAGGAGTGATTACGATCTTTAGAGATGTGGAGGTTGAAATGAACATGTCATTTTGTTCATTCATTCAACAAACCCCTACTAAGCGGCTATTTGGTGCCAAACACTTGAGTAAAAACAGATACAGCCTCTTTCTCTGGAACTTTACAGACTAGTGGAAGAGATCAACATTAATCAAACAATTGTAAGAGTAAGTACACATTTATAACTGTGATAAATTCTGCAAAGGAGAGATACATGGAGCTCTAAGGCAGCGTTTGACCTGGTCAAGAGAGGACAGAATGTATGTGCAATTGGGTGATGAGAGAAGGGGGATGATTCCTACCAGAAGGAGCAGCATTGCAGACACCACCTGATGGTCTAAAAGAAGGTTGTGGAAGTGGCATAAAGGTATCTTGGGAGAATATCATGGATTGTCAGCCTGAAGAAGCCACCGAGACCAGATCAGGTACACACATGGAGGTCACATGGAGGAGTATGGACTTTCTTATGAGTCTAACCGTAGAAAGACCCTGAATCTATTTTTAAATTTGTTTTATTCTGGTGTAGCTGATTCACAAGGTTGTGCTAATTTCTGCTGTACAACAAAGTGATTCAGTTACACAAACATAGAATTTTTGTCATATTCTTTTCCACTTTGGTTCATCATAGGATATTGAATATAGTTCCCTGTGCTATACAGTAGGACCTTGTTTATCTATTCTTTTTTTTTTTTGCATATATTTATTTTTCTTTACATTATCGTGTTGATTTTGCCATACATTGACATGAATCCACCATGGGTGTACATGTGTTCCCCTTCCAGTACCCCCCTTCCACCTCCCTCCCAATACCATCCCTCCGGATCATCCCAGTGCACCAGCCCTGAGCACCCTATATCAAGCATCAAACCTGGGCTGGCGATTGATTTCACATATGATAATTTACATGTTTCAATGCCGTTCTCCCATATCATCCCACCCTTGTCCTCTCCCATAGAGTCCAAAAGACTGTTCTGTACATCTGCATCTCTTTTGCTATCTCGCATACAGGGTTATCATTACCATCTTTCTAAATTCCATATATATGGGTTAGTATACTGTATTGTTTTTCCTTCTGGCTTACTTCACTCTCTATAATGGGCTCCAGTTTCTACTTATAATAGTTTGCTAATCCCAAATTCCCAATCCATTCTTCTCCCTTGGCAATCACAAGTCTGTTCTCTACGGGAAGACCCTAAATCTTTCTTTTAAAACTTTTTATTTTATACTGAAGTACAGCTGATTAACAATGTTGTGGTGAGAGTTTCAGGTGGACAGAAAAGCTCCTTAGCCACACATATGCATGTATCCCTTTTCCCCTAAACTCTCCTCCCATCCAGGCTGCCGTATAACACTGAGCAGAGTTCCCTGTGCTGTACCGTAGGGCCTTGCTGGTTACCTGTCGTAAATATAGCCGTATGTACATAAGACTCTAAATCTTAAAGGAGCAGTGAAGGAGTGACGGAAATATCAGAGTTTCATTCTGGCATTTTGAAAAGCATTATCTGTCTGCGTGAGGGGTGATGAAATGGAGCAGGGCCAGGGTGGATTCTGATTGAGGTTTCGGAGGAACTGGTGCGATCTTTGGAATTGTAGGCACCAGTGCTAGTGATGGAGACAGAGTAGATGGATTCTGGGACAAAGAAGAACTAATAACTCATTGCAAGTATTTAGGGCCACTAAGAGTCAAGGTTGAATAGGTAATATTGGGACAAGGTACCGAATGACATAGCCTGAGGCCTAATAGGTCAAACCCAATCCAAACATCCTTTCATCTCTCTGTCTTTACTTTACCCATGAGTCCCTCTTAATTCATTCAGTCAGTCATTTACTTATTTTCTCATTCACTCAGAAATTATTGAGTGCCTACTGTGTGTCAGACACAATGCCAGATTCTCTTGCTGGCCTTTATTTCCTCTCCCTCTGTCTTTCAATCTATCATCGTGTTTCTTACCAAAGTGCAACTCAAAGCCTCTTCTTCCAAGAGCACTTTGTGGATCTTCCCAGTTAGAAATAGCAGACTTCACTTATCTTCCCCCACCTTGGAACTGCCCAGCTCTCAAGCATTAAGTCATTCTACTTTACCAGTCATCCTTGGTCGGAGAGCTTCTTTTTCACCGTTTGTTTCTTCCATTGGAACAGAGTTCCCCAGAATATAGGCACATGGTAAATGATTATTCAGTTGAGTTAAAATAAATGAAAGAAAACAAAAGTGAAGAATTTTTCATGAGACTAAATTTCCTCAAAATGATTGGATTTCTATGATGCCTCTAGCTTTATGCGCTATTTTTGTTATTTTTTTTCATGTAGAATCTTAAAATATGCCATTCATTGTAATCGTGTTATTTCAGAAATGTGATGGTTTAGGTAATCTGACCTGCCCTATGACAGATGTGTCTTTCAGTGGCATGCTGGAGCCACCTCATTACAGTTCAGAAGAGCCAGATGGGCACAGCTGACTTTTTTTTCCTAGCTCCTTTTTCAGTGATGAGAAAGTTTTCCTGCTTCAGTAGCTAGGAATTGGCAATGCTGACATTGTTTTCACCATGGAAATTGGCACCATGGATATTGATGCTATAAATCAGAGATTTGTCTTTTTTTCCCCTCAGAAAGCTGTTTAGTAATTATTTTCTGGCACACCACTGCTGTGAATTCAAAATATAACACAAGATTAGTGAATTAAACTAATCCTCAAACATACATGTGTGTGCCATGTATGTCTGTGGATGCACATGCAGATTGATTTGAAGCTGTTTTTAAGACATGTGGACAAAAGTGAAGATTGGAAATTATTCTGATCTTCCCCTTGTATTTCATGTTCTCAGTTGCTCACTCAGTCGGGGCGCTACTGGTGAATGTAGGAGCTGACTGTCTCTTTCCTCAAGTTGATTACAACCCATTTGGTGAGATAGAGCAGAAATTCCTCTTCAGTTGAATGAAGATGGATTTGAAATGAGAGACCATGCAGATGAAGAGGAGGATATAGATTTAAGAACAATGTATGAGATTAAACCAAGAGTGCTTGGTAACCAGTGAAATAGCAAGGAATGGAGGATAATTACAAATTTTCTAGATTGTGCAGGTGGGTGGATGGTTGTCTCTTTCTGAAATGAGAATACAGGTAGGGGTGTGGGTTAAAGGAAGGTTTGAAGGGCAAGCAGAGGTGGGTAAGGAGATGGTTTAATTGGGGGCACGGTAATTTGAAGTTATTTCAGAATATGTAGATGGGGCTTTGAAATATGTATTTGGAGATTGGAAAGAGATTGGGTCCCAGTGAATTAAAATAATTACCATGTGGTGGTAATTAAGGCTGAGTGAGAATATGATGGTATGTTAGTCAGGATCCCAGCAGGAAGCAGATGTCATACTCAAATGGGTAATTAAGGAGAATTTGATGAGAAGACTATTCATAAAGGTTAGGGGAAGGATTAAGGAAACTGAGTTGGTGAACCACACTGGGATTAGAAATAGCAGAGAGTCTTTACCAGTCTTACACCTGGAGGACCCAAGGGAAGAACATGGACAAGTGGAAGCTGAATCTGTAGATGTGACTGCAGGAGAGAGTTGCCCAGTAGGGCCTGTCGTGTCCTGTGGAGGAGCACACCCACTGCCAGGCCTCGGCCCAGCAGGAAGGGAGCCTGGATACACCTGATGACCTCTCTCTCTTCCTCGCCTCTGCCCTTTGGCTTCCCATTAGCCAAATCCTTAATGAAGCCCAAGGGCAAGCAACCACCTGAGGCTCCATAGAGGAGCCTTGGGCACAGTGCAGGGCAGAGAAAAGTGGAGAGTGGGGTAGAGTGGGCCTAGAATTGCAAGTGGAAAATGAGCAGTAAGATAATCTAAAGAGACGGATCCAGGACAGAGCTTGTAGAGGCACCAGCACTGGAGAGACTGGTAGAAGGAGGAGCCTGAGAAACAGCATCCAGAAAGGCAAGATGCTAACCAGGAGTGGGTCATTTTGCTGAAAGGAAGGGAGAATGACCTAAGAAAGAGGAAAACAGTTGTTACATACAAGGGAACAATCTGAGAACAAAAGTCCAAAAAATGTCCAGAAAATTAGCCACTTAAGGTCCTTGGTGACTCTTTTTACTTCACATTGTGATTTGCACAAACATGGTTAGGAAATTGGTGGTAGCCGCAGGAACATATTTGTCAAGCCCCATGTCTTGTTGAATCAGACATGCAGAAAGGGGTAGAAAGGTTGCCGTCCTAAAGAGTGGGCCTCTCCCCCTCCAGTATCTCCTCTTCCATGTGTGCCCCTGACTCTGCACACACACACGAGTCTGAAGCCTCTTAGAGTCTGACAGTAGCAGATGCGCAAGCAAGAGTTCAGTGTTTGCCATTTCAAAACTGGTGGTGGATTATTTGACATAAATGATTAATAGTACTGGACCTGGTCTGGCATGGTCTGAGTAGATATTTCATAGTGCAAAATATGACCTGGTTGTGGATTGACAAGGAGGGAATCATTGCATGGGATACTTTAAAAGAAAAAGATAAAAGTCTGTATTAAGTAGGCAATGTCAGGAAACAAGCATTTTGAAGTGTAAGTGAAATGCATATAGGGGAGGGAACCATACATAGAAAACATCCCCTGAAATTTTAAGTACAGCAAAATAATGCTTAGATGCAGAAACATTTAGTCATGAGAAAACCTCAGGCGAGAATTGTTTTCTTCTTAACCTTTTTGATATCTCACCAAAGGGTTAGTAACATTTGCCCTATGTGTTTCTAGTTTATTTTTTAGATTACAAAGTATAACTTCATTAACAAAACACCTGCACCAAAAATGTTAATATACCATCTTAGCCATCACTTTGATAAATTCCTTTTAAGACAGTTATTCTCTGTGCTGCTCTTCTCTATATATTATATGTACAATTTTATAAATAGTTTACCTTATTAGCTTTATATGATGGGCATTCTCTCTATTACTTGGTAGCATCATTTTTAGTGGCTGAATAATAGTCTGTCCAGAATGGTCTTAGTTTTCTCTGTGTTTCTGGGAGTTTGCGTTTTTCCACAGTTTCACTTTTACCAGTGTGCTTAGTATGAGGTGTTTATACCCAGAATCTTTTCCCACGTATTGGGTTGCTTCCTTAGGAAATCTTTTGGAATTCCTGAAATCAAATTACTAGGAACAGAAACATTGAGAAGAATCTTGATGCAACTTGCAGCTAGTTGATATTACTGTTTCTTAAACTCACCATTGAAAAAATGCAGTTTTAATTTCTTCAGCCCTTTGCTTCTTTAGAAATTCCCTCAACTAAGTAAGCTTAGTGGTTTTTGTCTTTGGACCTGTAGAATTCAAATGGTAGTAGCTCTGAGTATGAGGGAAATTAACAAACTGACTTAAAAACTCATCATCCCTGAGTACAAAGTTAAAGATAGAATAAGGTTTGAATACCTGGTTCTTAAATCATTATCTGTGATATATTTCCATCTAATTATGATTTGCTGTAACACTTCAAACTAGGTTAAAAAGGCTAGCTGTGATCTTGTAATGATACCCAGGGTAACATATGCTCTAAAACCAGGATGTAATTGCTCTTAACCAGGACCATTTAATGGGCTTCGCTCTCACCCCAGGAAACACTGCAGAGCTCATGCATGTGGCACGTATTTTTTGTGGTTTGCTCTTTTACATTTCTGAGAATGTGCTGATTTTTCTTATCTGGTATTTTTATTTGGCTAGTCTGATTGCGTTCTTCTTCTTTTTGGATATAATTTTCTCCCCCACTTCTGTCAGTATTTTCTGCCCATCTTAATTATCATGAGTTTTTCTTACCATGTTACGGCAGTTCTTTTGATTTTTTGAAAACTCCTTACTTGTGTGTTCTGCCATCTTTCTACTTGTTAAGCTTATTAAACTTGTGAGTACAATTAAATATAATACAAGTTCAAATTATATAAATCATTTGATTAAGCAAATAAATACCCAGGCACTCCTTTAAATATTTTTGCACTGTATAATGGAGAAGGCAGTGGCACCCCACTCCAGTACTCTTGCCTGAAAAATCCCATGGACGGAGGAGCCTGGTAGGCTGCAGTCCATGGGATCGCGAAGAGTCAGACACAGCTGAGCAACTTCACTTTCACTTTTCACTTTCCTGCATTGGAGAAGGAAATGGCAACCCACCCCAGTGTTCTTGCCTGGAGAATCCCAGGGACGGTGGAGCCTGGTGGGCTGCCATCTATGGGGCCGCACAGAGTTGGACACGACTGAAGTGACTTAGCAGCAGCAGCACTGTATAAAAATAGGTAAAATCTGTAATTTTACACATTAAAAAATTTTTTCACTTTTGCTTCCAAGTCAGTCACTTCCTCAAATACATAGACTTTTATAAACTCTCAAGAAATATCACCATGCATCAGTCTAAGATAGTGTCAACATTTATAAGATAATAGGTAGGTACAGTGACCAGGCTTCTCTGGTGGCTCAGATGGTAAAGAATTTGCCTGTAATTCAGGAGACCTGGGTTCGATCCCTAAGTTGGGAAGATCCCTTAGCAACACTAAGATCCCTTAGGCTACCCACTCCAGTATTCTTGCCTGGATAATTCCATGGACAGAGGAGCCTGGCGGATTACAGCCCATGGGATCACAGAGAGTCATAACACCTTCACTTTATATACATAGAGTGACCACTGGCTACTGTTTGATTCATTGGTCAAAGTGATCAGAAGAAAACCATGTTCAGCCAGCTTTTGGGAAACTATTGACACATGTAAACTTGGTAGACTCATTATTTTTATTTAGACTATTTTTGGAGCAGTCATAGGTTAACAGAAAAGTTGCAGAGAAGATGCAGACATTTCACATATACCCACTGGCCCTGACACACATACCCCTCACCAATTATCAACATCCTCCACCAGAGCAGTACGTATTTTGCCATTGATGAACTTACATTGACACATCACCATTACCCAAAGTCTATAGTTCCCATTATAGTTCACTTTTGGTATTTATTGTACATTCTGTGGGTTTGGACATAATGACATTTGTCCATCCATATGGAACCACACAGAATATCTTCACTACCCTAAAAATCCTATGGGCTCTACCTGTTTCATCTCTTTCCATCCCTTTAATTCCTGGTAACCATTGACCTTTGAACTCTCTATAGTTTTGCCTTTTCCAGAATATCATATGGGTGGAATTATACAGTATGTAGCCTCTTCAGCTTGGCTTCTTTCTTTCATTAATGTACATTTAAGTTTCTTCTATGTATTTTTATGACCTGACAGCTCATTTCTCTTCGATACTAAATCATATTCCACCATCTAAAGGTATGCAAGTTTCCATTCACCACCTGAAGAATATCTTGATTGCCTTCAAGTTTTGACAATTATGAATAAAACTGATATAAACCTCCAAGGTCTGTATAGTCAAAGTTATGGTTTTTCCAGTAGTCATGTATGTGAAAGTTGGACCATAAAGCAGGCTGAGTGCTGAAAAATTGATACTTTCAAAATGTGATGCTGGAGAAGACTCTTGAGATTTCCCTGGACTACAGGGAGGTCAAACCAGTCAATCCTATAGGAAATCAACCCTGAATATTCAATAGAAGGACAGAAGCTGAAGCTTCAATAATTTGGTTACCTGATGCAAAGAGACGATTCATTGGAAGAGACCCTCATACTGGGAAAGATTGAAGGCAAAAAGAGAAGGGGGAGGCAGAGGATGAGATGGTTGGATAGCATCACCACCTCAATGGACATCAATTTGAGCAAACTCTGGGAAATAGTGAAGGACAGGGAAGCCTGGTGTGCTGCAATCCATGGGGTCAGAAAGAGTTGGACAACACTTAGCGACTAAACAATAACTGCAAACCTCCATGGGCAGGTTTTTGTATGGACATAAGTTTTCAGCTCCTTTGGGTGTATACCAAAAAGCATGATTGCCAGATTACAGGGTACGAATATGCTTAGTTTTGTGAGAAACTGCCAAACTGTCTTCCAAAATGGCTGTACCATTTTGTATTCCCACCAGCAGTGAATAGAGTTCCTATTGCCCCACATCTTCTTCAGTATTTGGTGTTGTCAGTGTCCCAGATCGTGGCCATTCGAGAGTTGGACCATAAAGAAAGCTGAGCACCAAAGAATTGATGCTTCTGAACTGTGGTGTTGGGGAAGACTCCTGAGAGTCCCTTGGACGGCAAGGAGATCAAACCAGTCAATCCTAAAGGAAATCAGGCCTGAATATTCATTGGAAGGACTGATATTGATGCTGAAACTCCAATACTTTGGCCACCTTCTGTAAGGAACTGACTCATTGAAAAAGATTCTGATGCTGGGAAAAAGATTGAAGGCAGGGGGAGAAGGGGACAACAGAGGATGAGATGGTTGGATGGCATCACCAACTCGATGGATGTGAGTTTGAGTAAGCTCCAGGAGCTGGTGATGGACAGGGAGGCCTGGCATGCTGCAGTCCATGGGGTCACAAACAATTGGACATGACTGAGCAACTGAACTGAATGGGTATGGTGGTATATTGCTGTTCTTTTAATTTGTATTTCCTTGATAATTTATGATGACAGAGAAGACTCAATTTTATAAAACACTTTCCATGCTTAAAATGTCAAAGCTTTCTACCTTCCAGATATGAATGGACAGATACTTGCCTGTATATTTCTTCAAATACACACACACACATATATATCAAACGGCTTATAGGTTTTTAGCTCCTTGATGCTTCCTTGTTAGCATTTTGTTTTTCAAACTGAAATGTAGCCTGGTACATTGATTTTTCTGTAATAGGTAAATTCATTGTAAGATAGGAGTTTTCAGAGCATGAGAGAAGAGTAGTTGCTAAAGATATCTTAGTTACTTTGAATATTCATTAAACAATAAAAAGCATTTTCAACATACAGAACATCATTAACATGTGTTATTTTTGGTTGATTTTGGAGTTTCTTTTAAGCCAGTCTGGGCCTGTGATCCATACACTATAGGCTTGAGCCAAAATTTTCACTGTGAATGATAGAATATGACTTTCACAATCCTTGCATATTGAAAAGGCTAATGAAATTAACTCATTTATTCTCTTGTCCACAAAATGTTTATAGGTACCTACTATGTTTATAAAGTGCTCTGGGGTATAAACTTAATTTACATAATAAATCTATGCAACCTAGTTTATTTATCCTCTAAAATAAATTTATGAGGCTTAAAAGGATCACATAACAGGTTTTTGTTCAATCAATCCTTCTCAGATTATCCAGTCTGCTTCATTGATTTTCATTCTCAGGAAAAGGATTTTTAAAGTCTATAAAATAGTAATTAAAATGCCTGAGGATAAAACTAGGCATGCCAAATAATAAAATTAACAAGGTTCAGTGGATCTACAAGACACAATAGCCTCTTTAATAATGAGGAAATAAATATTATCCCTAAAAGGTACTGTGTGTGGACTTAGGTTAGAGCAAAAGTAAACTCACAATTCAAGGTCAGGCCCTGCTTTTCAAGGAGAAAAACTTACTCTCAGTGTAAGTTCCCTGAGATTTCCTGCCTTTCTCAAAATATGCTGTAGTTTGAAGTCAGGAGAACATCAGTTACCACTTGAGTGCGTATGATTCATTTCCTTCATTTAGTGCTTGTTAAGTACTATGAACTTCCCGTGGCCCAGTGGTAAAGAATCCACCTGCCAGTGTAGGAGATGCAAGAGATGTAGGTTCAGTCCCTGGGTCGAGAAGATCCCCTGGAGGAAGAAATGACAACTCACTCCAATATTCTTGCCCAGAGAATCCCATGGACAGAGGAGCCTGACGAGCAACAGTCCATGGGGTTGCAGTTAGACACGACTTAGCGAATAGACAGCAAACAGCAAGATGCTTTAATGTTGAGGACCCAGGTTCAATCCCTGCATTGGAGAGATCCCTTGGAGAAGGGAATGGCTACCCATTCCAGTATTCTTGCCTGGAGAATTCCATGGACAGAGGAACCTGGCAGGCTACAGTCCAAGGGGTCACAAAGAGTGGGACATGACTGAGTGACTAATGCTCAGAAGATCCTTTATGGATGGTGGTTGTCAGGGGGCTTAAAGGGGGAAGGGGAAAAAGGTAAGTGAGAAGTTCAAATTCAGAATCTATCTGGAAGTGGTCTTTTTGGTGATTATCGACTCAGTCATTCCAGAAGCAGTTTGTTATCTCCTGGGAAAAGCCTGGGAACATCGTGTTATTGGTTGATAACTTCTCAGGGGCATTAAATCAGCAGGTCTGTGCTTCGCAGATTTGACATCATAGATTTGAAAATGAATTCACCTTCTATATTTATATTGAAATATATTAATCCTCCTCTTTAGTCATCTGGGTTTCATTTGCGTTTAATCTTACCTAATTGGCTGTCACGATGCTGCTGCTGCTGTTTGCTACCAGAAGAGTGAATGGGGGGAAATGCTCTGTATGTAAATTGTGAGCAGAGTTGCTTTTGTGAAAGTGAACAAATTTTGGCTTCCTCTGACCCCATGATAGGTCATGTATAAGTGCTATGCTAGGATGTCCACTTTATTTACTTGGAAAAGTTGATTTTGATGTTCACTATGCGAAGATGTGGTGAGATGAACAGCAGGATATGTATGAAAATGGAAGACATGAAAATCAATTATGGTACAATTTAATATTCCGATTTAGAAAGAAGATGTGTTTTCTTTGATACCATAGAAATGAAAGAGAAACTCAAATCCAGTCAAATGCATTTTCTATCCAAAGATAATCTATTAAATAATACACAAATATCACTCTCTCATCCGCTTTTTATTTTTGAATACTGGGGCTTCCCAGGGTATTATTCTGGGTCGTTTTATGAATTCAAGTTATTCACTGAATTCCATCATCTTCTTTTTCTTCTTCTACTGTACTCTGGGATACCTTAGCCCCAAAGTTGCCTTGATCAGTTGAGGCTCTTCAGCCAGCCTAATGTTCTGTCTTCATCTCGATCAGTGTTCTCAGCTGTCCAATCCATGGCTCCCTCAGGTGCTCCAAACCTCCACCTCAAACTCAGAACCCAGACTTATCCCTTCCCAAGTATCAGAGCCTCCATCGTCACCTCTATCCATGGTTTCAAGGAATGAACTCAGAGACCCTAGTTGTTCAATTCAGAAAACCCAGATCAGCCTAAATTCCCCTGCTCTCACTACCTCCCTGAGTCATTTAGTCATGCCTGTCCCATTTCCTGAGCTTCCCTAGTGGCTCAGATGGCAAGCAATCTGCCTGCAATGGAGGAAACCCAGGTTCAATACCTGGGTAGGGAAGATCCCCTGGAAAAGGGAATGGCTACTCAATCCAGTATTCTTGCCTGGAGAATTCCCTGGACAGAAGAGCTTGTCAGTCCACAATCCACGGGGTCACAACTGAGCGACTAAACACACACACATGCACACACAAATCCCATTTCCTAAATCCCTCTCTTATCCATTCTCTTTATTTTAAAAGCGCCTCTGTGGCCTTAATTCACGTTCTTCATACTTTTTGCCTAAATAGATGCACTGAATCCTTAGATAGGCTTCAGTTTTTCCAAACTTTTCTACCTCTCCTCCTCCCCTGACTATAAAACTTATTTTTTTTGTAATTTATTTTTCATTGAAGGATAATTGCTTTGCAATATTATGCTGGTTTCTGCCCTATATCAACATAAATCAGCCATAGGTATACATCTGTCCCCTCCCTCTTGACCTCCCTCCCATCCCTCCCCACCCTTCTAGATTGTTATAGAAAACTTGTTTTTAAAGATCACAGTTGGATCAAATCATTTCTTTGTTTAAACTTTTTCATTGGGTTCCCATCAGTTGTACTTGAGCCTCAATAATGCCAGGTAACTTTTGCACCCTCATCTCTAAACAAGTCTCTTAGTAGCTGGGCGGGCAATATGTTGTGATCTCCTGCTCTGTGTCTTTACATGTCCTATTTCTTCTTCTTGGAGGGCCATTTCTCGCTGTGTTTGCCTAGCTAATTCCTATTCCTCTTTCCTTAAGATAAATATCATCTTCTCTGGGTTATTTCCCAAGACCCTCCATCTACGTAAGAGTATAGTTACTATGCTGCCCTTCTATATTCCAGGAACATTTTGTTCCTGCCTCTTACTATCTACCACACATCCCATGTGTTTATATGATAATCTTGTCTGTTTCCTCAAATATATAGTGCCTGTTTTGAAAGCAGGCACTGTGTCTTTATTTACCACTGTAACTGAGTCGGTAAAGAATCTGCCTGCAGTGCAGGAGACCCAGGTTCAACCCCTGGGTCGGAAAGAGCCCCTGGAGAAGGAGATGGCAACCCACTCCAGTATCCTTGCCTGGAAAATCTGACGGACACAGAAGCCCGGTGGGCTGCAGTCCATGGGGTCGCAAAGAGTCGGGCGTGACTGAGCGACTAACACTTAACTCCTAGGAATGGGCGTATTCAGTGTAAGTCAACAAATATTTATTGAGCACCAACTGTTTGCCTCGCCCTAAGTGCTTGTAACACATCAATGAAACAAACAAACAAAAAAATCCCTGTATATATGAGTTTATGTTTTAGCATGTAACATTTGCTTGGTATCAAGAGAAAAAGGAGAGAGAGAGAGAGAACAGAGAAAGAAGGAAGGAAGCAGGCTTTGAGATGAAGTGTGATTGTAATTGCTTTGAAAGGAAACAATAATTGATATTTTTGGTTGAGAATTTGAGATATCCAAATACCAGTCTGTAGAAAAGGAAGTAGACCTCTTGAGAGCTCCTGTTTTTTTCCTTCTCATTCTGGCTACCACTTTATGACTTTTTTATAGGACTTTACTGCCTACGGAGGGCAGTATTGCTCCCATTCTTTCCTATTGGTAAATATTATATAAAGCTTAAAGTTATATGAACAGCTATATACTTTTAGAAATTACAAAAACTCTAGTTAGTAATACTCAGTGCTTTTAAGGATGCCATAAACAGTTTCCCCACTATTGCTGATGGAATTGCCACTTGATATTATCCCAAGGAAACCCTGAGTGAATACATGAATGAATGTTTGTACTTGCAGCCATCCTGTAAATCAGTATCTGAGGTAGGCATTGGGAAGTTTCATATTTATTTTGGTAAATGTCCATACATTTAAAAATATGCTTAGCTATTTTTCATGTGTGATAGATAATGTCTAGAGGAAGTGAATTCCGAATGTTTCTTCCATGCATAGATTTAATGTTTAGTTCAAATATACATTGGATTTTCCTGGAAATCATCTTATAGCCTTTTTCCCCCAGTATTTCCATAGGGTGACATTTTGTACTGCCAGAGCTTTATAGAAGACATTGTAAGGAAGATCGTATCTCTTTTGAGAATTAAAGACATGTGGCATTTAAAAAAATAATTTTGAAAGATACTCTAGTTATATTATTATGAGACAGATTTTTAAAAATGAATCTGCATACACATATATGTATATGCATGCTCGTGGGCACATAAAGAGGGGGGAAATTCTTGGCTATTTAGCTTTATTTGTTGTTTAATTCTTTTTTGAGAATTTTAAAAGGCAGTAGGAAAGGATAAATAGGATACAGTACATATGCAATGGGGTATTACTCAGCCATAAAAAGGAACAAAATCGGGTCATTTGTAGAGACGTGGCTGGATCTAGGGACTGTCATACAGGGTGAAGGGAGTCAGAGGAAAACAAAGGTCCTGCATCGATACAGAACTGTGGAGTTTAGAAGAATGGTGTGGATGGTCCCCTTTATGAAACAGAAACAGAGACACAGATACACGGATGCCACAGGGGCTAATGGGGGTGGTGGGAGGAACTGGAAAATCGGAATTGACGCCTGCCCACTATAGATACTATATATAAAAGGCATCACTAACGAGAACCCACTATGTATATACAGCACAGCAAGCTCTACTTAATGCCCTCTGGTGACCTGGTTGGGAAGGAAATCCAAAAGGGAGAGGATGTATGTCTACATCTGGCTGATTCATTTTTCTGTACAGTAGAAACTAACAAAGCATTGCAAAGCAACTATACTATGGTCCGATTAATTTAGAAAGAAATACGTAAATAAAAGGCAGTGGGTTGATTTGGAAGAATTTTCTAGAAGTTCTCTAGCAGATTGTAAATATATTAATTTAAAATATAACCACTTTCAACTAATCAAGGCATCTGTGAACTGGCAATTCTGAGGGACTCCAGCCGCTTGGAATTTGGAGGTTTCAGAGGGACAGTTGGTCTTGAGTGATGGGGGTCGAGGCCCCAGCAGGAACACATGCTTCCCTACAGTAAACAGAGCTGTGCGTCCTGAGTGGCTCTCACGAGATCATCATGAACTGAGTGGGCAGGCGGCCCCTGTCTCATGGCATTTTACTGTGGGCAGTCCAGTGGTGTGTTCAGTCTGGAGATGACAGTTTGCTTTTTATATTGTTTATTTTTAATTAAAGGATAATCGCTTTACAGTATTGTACCAGACATCAATATGAATCAGCCATAGGTTTGCCCATGTCCCCTCCTTTTTTAATTTCCCTCCCACCTTCCTCGCTATCTCACCTCTCTAGATTGTTACCAAGCCCTGGTTTGAGTTCCCTGAGTCATATAGCAAATTCCCATTGGTTATCTATTTTACTGTATGTTTCTGTGTTACTTTCTCCGTACATCCCACCCTCTCCTTCCTTCCCCCACCCCAGCCATGGCCATAAGTCTGTTCTCTATGTCTGTGTGGAGATGACACAGTTTTATTTGTTCCTTTGTATCTACTGCTGTTCTCTTTCCTCTGTCTTACCCACCTGTCCAAACCAGCCAGGAGATAGTCCCTTGCTGTTGTTTTGACTGAAAGCAAAATAGCTGTATGAATTCCTCTCTCACTTCATTCATTGTGTTCAAATACTTTTTCTATGTGGTGTTTCTTGCCACTTTCTTTTTCAAAGGTTTCACAAGTGAAAACTTCCAAGAAATGGTTACTTTTTCTAGAGCAAACATATTAATTTTAGTAGCAAGGCAGGTTTCACCTTTATGCCTTCCCCCACCCCCAGCACCCTCTCAGATAAAACCCAGATTTGAGTGTTGCTTTTATTCTGTCTTTCTTGGGAGTTATTCTTTCACCTGTTTTTGATTTGATCTTATCATCAAGGAAGCCTCCATGAAGTGACCTCTCATGGGATTTCCAGTTCTAGACCATGAGAATGACTCATCAGGCACAACATAGCTTACATAGGAACTCAGTTGTTTTTTTAATAAGTGGTCTCACGTAATCTACAATCCACAAGGAATGCACATCTTAATTTCTATCTCAGTTAAATTCTTGATGCCTCATTCAGATCTTTGAGATCTGAATCTCTGCTCTGGGACACTGCTTCTCCCCGCCCCTGGTGGTCTTGGGAATCTCTGGGATTGTGTTAGTATGAAGAGCCTTTCTGATTGGACCACTGAAGTGGTAGAAGATGAAAATTGACAAAAGAGAGATGAGAGTCCAAAAAGTTCAGTGAAACAGCTCAAGGAGTCTGAGCCCAAAGTCTGAAACTAGAGAGCATAGATAGCATTTTTTCTCTGGTGCTAAAAGTACAAAGTATTTCATCTGTTTAAGATGAAGATTGGAAGCATTTTTGAATGATTCTTGTAAATTTCTGAGGCTTTGTGTTCCCAGTGCTTTGCTTCCTGAATACCTGTGCTCAAACTGGAGACATCAAAATAGAGAATGGAGGAATCAGCATGGCGTAAGTGACGAGGAAGAGAAACAGCAGATATAACCACAGATCTTAAAGCCGATTAATGACTTATTCACTGTACTTCTTCAGCCGTAAGCATGTTGAATTTTAAAATATACCAGAACATATTAAAGTTCTCCCCTAAACCATCTTGCATGATGTTATATTTTAAGTACATTTACATTTATTTCCACCCCAGGATGCTTCTTCTTATAGCAGAATAAGATGTTTCTTATTATGTTTCAAATTATAGCAGAAGTCTTGAGATATAAAACTTATAAAAGTTACAAATAGTGTAGATTTTTGACACATGCATTAAACACACAGAGACATATTCAAGTAAAGCCAATTGTGTGCTCTCAAATTTATATCCAGTTGAAAATGGAGCTGCTCTTTATAAAACAACTAGTAAAAAAACAAAATTCTGCTTTGATTTGCTCAAGCTGAACAAGGCATTATGCTGTTTATCTTGGCATGCTGACCCTGGTGGAGTCTGAATATTTGTATTTTACTGTAATACACCAAAGATTGTCATATAAGCGCCTTCTGATAGATTATCTATATGGTTTGGAGTCATAGTGAACCTGTAGTTACTATGAACTTGATAGAGCTGTTCTGTCATTCACAAGAGTGACTCAGTATTTGAGAGACAGAAAGCTTTCCTGAGCTACAAAAGGTTTAAAAGTGTTACGTGTTAAAAGAGATAATGGATATTTTTGTGAAAGTAAGGACCTCTTGTAAAGAACATTGAGATGTTCTGACTGTGTGCAATCTAACACCTAGTTATTTCACAGTACACTATTTTTCAGTAGTGATGGGCTTCTGAAACCTATTCCAGAATTCTGATAGAACCTACGCAAAAGGTTGCCCAAATGTGCACCATCCATTAAAGAGTAAAAAATCCAAACCAACAGAACTTATGGTCTCTGAAAACAAAGAATGTCTCATATGGAATCGAAGTACAACCCTGACTATAATGAAGAACATGGACCCTCCTTCTAAAGAGTTGTGTAATTCAAGCCTAGCTTATTATCTAATTTCTTAAATAGTTGTTCACTTGAATAGTTAGCATAATACTAAGCATCTTGGCATACTAGTGTTAAAATTTAGATTCAGACAAATTAGTGGCAGTTAAAGGGGGCTTCCCTGGTGGCTTAGACAGCAAAGAATCTGCCTGCAGTGCAGGAAACCCAGGTTTGATCCCTGAGTCAGGAAGATCCCTTGGAGAAGGGAATGGCAACCCACTCTAGTATTCTTGCCTGGAAAATTCCATGGACAGAGGAGCCTGGTAGGCTATACTCCATGGGGTCACAAAGAGTTGGACATGACTGAGTGACTAACACTTTCATTGAAAAGGCACATGGACCTAGGTAGCCCAGCAGTTCCATAGAAAACCATTAGATAATGGTTCATGAAAATACAGTTTTGAAACATATTCCTTGGGTCTGTGTTGGATTTGAACTCCTAAGTTGTTTAGGTAGTCAGGTCAAGATTGATGGTTGTCTTCTGAAACCTAAATCCAAATGGCTTTGCAGATATTAATAGCAACACTAGCACTTTGTAGCTTTTTATAAGTAGTCACTTGCCTAAAAGTGTAAATGTATTGAGGAAGGAGAAGTGTTATAAGCATCTGTGGAATAGCTAGGGGGCTGGGGCCAGAGCTTTGGTTGCTAGTGACCAGCACTGGAACACTGGACACCTGGACAGGAAGAACAGAAAAGTGAAAAATTAAAATTGGGCACACAGAGAGATAAGAGAGGACTTGTTGCACAAATTCTAATTATTTGCTTTTTTTAGAATAATGGAGAAGGCAATCAACCAACATACTAGTCAAAGTTGGTCTTGAAGATAACCAAGTTATTGAAGTGCCTTTAAACATAAATCTCACTATTGTATTATGATCTACTATAGTCATTTCGATATCATTATGCCTAGGTCTTTGCCCCTAAATGGTCTATGACACTGGGGTTTTCAGTACAGAAAAACTTTCCTAGGGAGCAAAAGGCAGTCATTGTGTCTTCAACTGGGGCAAGGTATCAGCCTGTTAGATTTTAATAATATGCAAGAAGTTAGTGTGAGGGTGTTTAAAAGATAAATGTCACTACATAGCCAAAACTTGGTAGGTTTGGACATGAGTGAAAAGTGAAGAAGCGAGTTCTTAAAAATGAGTGACAAGGGAAAGAAAAGAGAACAGGAGGAGACCAGAAAATCCTGGTTGCTGGTCTCGGACAGTGTGTGTATCCTGTTTAGGAGAAATACTGGCCTTGAGGACAGGACTACCTATATACATGTGTTAAATTATTCCAACGTGAAGGTTTGAAGAACATAAGGCATTTTTATCATTAAAGTGATGTTTAAAGTGTCAGAGTATCTCATAATTGTATTAATACTTATTTGAATGTATAATTTTTTGTCAGAGAATAGGTTGTCAGAGCATAGATTTCACTTCTCTGTTGTCCGTTAGCCCATTAATAAATGTATCCCTTGGAATAATGCTAAAACAGCACAACCCTTAAAGAGTATCTAATTAAATCATTTCTTATTCCTTGCCTGGAAACTTGTAATATTAGCTCAGACATCTTTATGGTTAAACTCTGTAAAGAGCTCAGTCTCCCCTGGGTGCCTGAATTTGCATTTACTCTTTGTAAGGCAGACGTTACTCTGGGTGATGATTCTCTTTGACAGTCATTCCATGGCTGAGCACTCTGAGTATTGACAGCTAAATTTATAAACCAGCAGATTGAGGACAAAAATGGAAAAATAAGCAAAAATAAATTCTCTTGATAGTGATCATTAACTAGTGGAAAGGTTTATAAAGTTTTCCCAAATTATTGGTTATTATTTTAAGCACGCATCATCATTTGCTGATGAATAGATCTGAAATGGAAACAAAATGTGAAAGAACATTTATAATTGGAAAAATTATTAGAGCTGTTGGTTCCTAGCCAAGTTAAGCAGAAGTAAGACAAAACGAAAAAGGAAGCAAAACCACAACCATTACCTAAATCGGAGCTAGTTCTCATGCTTTTCTGTGTCGTTCTAAGTAAGGCCTTGGATACTTGTATGTTTTGTAAGTATCTCTAAGATATTTTAAAATCTCTTATCCCTATAAAAAGTCAGAGGAGTGAGTTGACATTTCTTTTGCTTCATTTTTCATTCAGAACTTCCAGTGTTTCTCTACATTTGAGCAGAATGGAATCTACAAATGGAGGGTAGAAGAATTAGTAGATTTATGAGTGGGCACATTTGTCTGCAAACCAGACTGGCTTTCAAATGTAGCAGAGAGGCATGGGCACTAAATGGACCAAACCAGTTGCCAGAACATTTTTAGAAGATTCATAGACAGTGGAAATGTTGTGTGTGACCTGTGATGAAATAAAGCAATGAAGATGCTTTCAAGTAAGTCCCTGGGGGAGACTAGGAAAGGCTTTGCCAGGTTGTTGAAGTTCTTCCTTATTTTTCATAGTTGTAATTAATAATTTTAAATAAGACAAAATTCCTCTTTAATTCTTACCATGACCAGTTTATTTTTTTTTTCTTTTTCTTCTTCTTTTTTTTTTAAATTGGTTTTGCCATACAATGACATGAATCTGCCATGGGTCTACATATGCTCCCCCTCCAGAACCCCCCTCCCTCCTCCCTCCCGATTCCCTCCCCCTGGGTCATCTCGGTGCACCAGCCCCAAGCATCAACCCTGGGCTGGCGATTGATTTCACATATGATAATTAACATGTTTCATTGCCATTCTCCCATATCATCCCACCCCTGCCCTCATCCACAGAGTCCACAAGTCTGTTCTATACATCTGCGTTCCTTTTGCTGTCTCGCATGCTGGGTTCTCGTTACCATCTTTCTAAATTCCATATATATGTGATGGTATACTGTATTGTTGTTTTTCCTTCTGGCTTACTTCACTCTGGATAATAGGCTCCAGTTCCGTCCACCTGAGTAGAACTGATTCAAAAGAATTTTTTTTACTGCTGAGTAATATTCCATTGTGTATATGTACCACAGCTTTCTTATCCATTCGTCAGTTGATGGGCATCTAGGTTGCTTCCATGTCCTGGCTCTTGTAAACAATGCAGCGATGAACATTGGGATACACGTGGCTCTTTCAATTCTGGTTTCCTCGGTGTATATGCCCAGCAGTGGGATTGCTGCAAACAGAAGAGGCTAAAACAAGCAGAGGGAGCCGCTTTGGAGCTGCCGGGAGCAACAGATTAATTCCCCGCAGTTCACACAGACTGCATAGAAAGGAGTCTATAGGCTGTGAGAAGTACAAGCCGGACCAAGGAACTATCCAAAAATGAACTGACCCCTCAATGTACGCAACAGTTTATTTATAAAACTGTTTGTGTGTGAAAGAATCCATATATTTCTCATTAGCTGAACTCAAGTTACTGTGCTCAGATGAAGAACTTTCAAATCCTCAAGAACAAACACTTAAGAAAATTAAGGTAAAACTCCAAATATATCATTTATGTTATTAGCATATGGTGCTATTTGAATTTCACTGTATACCTGGAAAAGAGGTACCTCATATACTCATTGTCAAAGTATATACGTACGTGTGTGTGTTTTCTCAAATGCTTCCTTTCACATAACAGGGTTGTCTCAGATTGTGTGCCATTTAGCATTGAAGGCATTAAATGTCTGTTAGTTCTTAACACAGGTGTGGATAGACATGACTTTTTTCTTTCTTTCTGTGTTCTTGAGGTTAATGAATTTTCCAGGTTGAGAGGTACAGACTGCTTCTGGAAACAAGTATGTCTGCAGCAAGAATTGGCTTGGGAGATAAAAATCAAAATACTCATTCCCTACTTGGAACTTGTGTAGTTTCTTTTCTGATGAATTCTCTGTGCCAGCTGCCTCTCTCTACCCAACAGTGGGCTACGCAAGTCCTTTGGCTACATTTTACTCAAGACTGAGATTTTTTTAAATGTATTTACAAATAAGGATAAAATGTCAGTTTAATAGATGTAGCCATCCTTAACATTTTCATGTGATTGTGCTAAGTACTATTGCCTGATGGTTTTATGTGTGTAATTTATTGTGAGATAACAAAGCTTACTTTATTCTATTTAATAGTGGATTTCAAAAGTCTGAGGTAATTGTTCTCACTTATAAAAATGTTCGTTTGAAGTGAATTTACAATAGTTTTCTCCTCCCATATGTGACTTGCAGCTTTTGGTGTTTGTAGGGAGATGAAAGTCATTTATGGAAGAGTCATGTATTTGAGGAATAATCTGATGATTGCATAATTTGTCATGAGTCATATAGTCTCCTAATATGGTACCAAAGTGAATATTTCTTACTGAAGTCTTCAGCAGCTTACTAAGGAGAGCTTCTTTTTTCAGAATACAGATATAAAATTGATACCAGATTTTCTAAATAAATAATTATGAGAACAGCAAGTCTGGGGAAATTGCAGTAAACTACATTTAGGTAAGCACCAATGAAGTTGGAATTGCAAAGATCACATCAAAGTGTGAGGAAGAACAGCTGCCAGGATGAGATTTGGGGGCTTTGTAAGTTGACTGTGACATCAAAAGCTGTATATCGTAAATGCAGAGTACTTCATTGCCAAGTGTTCACTTTAATGAAGACTCTGAAGAAATACTTTGGGGGTGAAAATGTCAAGAAAGCCATTTTTCTTTGTTTGAGTGTTAGTCATATAATATTTTGGCTCGTTAGAGGTGGGTATGCCCCAGATTGATCCAGTAGAAACTTCAGTCATCACAGAGAATTTTAGAGTAAAAGAACAATCAATTAAACATTGGTGGAAGTCTTCCTTTTTTCTTAATTCTATCACTTGAGCGTTTCATGTAAAATGTATGTTTCACATTTTATAGTTAAGAAAATCATTCTACATTTACTGTTATGTAATGCCTGCCAAAAATAGCTAATGAGATGTTCACTTTCAACACATTGTCAGAGATGTACCACAATACAGGCTGTTTCTGCAACCCCTCCCACCCCCCAGTCAGCAGTGTGTTCATACTTGCAGTCGTGACCTTTGATACCAGGTACATCGTGTATATGTTGTCTTCAGTTCTTACAAGAACACTTCAGCTTAGTTATTAATATTCTTGCTCTACTGATGAGTTAAAAAAAGGCCTTAGACTGATTACGGGTCCTCCTGCAAGAGTGGCACAATTCATTTGTACCAGAGAAAATATGAAAGCCTATTATATTTTAACTCAATCTGGCTTCTGTGTACTTTTAATTTTAAAAAAGAAAAAATGAAAAGATTTAAATAAAACACACACAGATTCTACTGGGAACAACCAGTCCTTCAAAGATAAATAAGACGTTTTATAGTATAATAGGAGAGACAGACATTTCATACACAACTGTAATAAGAAGAATGTTTTGAATAAATGGAGGAGGATATAAAATACTGGGGATTTATGAAAGAGGAAGCAATTAATTTGTACTGGAAGAACTAAGAAAGACTTCATTAGAGGCCCTAATAGGCAAACTGAGGTCTGAAAGGTGGGTAGACCTTTGTCAGGGAGAGAGGTCAAGTGTGAGGAATAAGTAGGGAGGGAGATGGAAGACTGGAAGGATTGGAACTAGATCAGGGAATGCTTGGAATGCTGTGCTGAAAAGTCTGTGTTCAATTCAGTTGCTGTCAAAGAATCTAAGGGAGGAGAGGATCAGTTGAATGATAGAATGATAACTCCAATGAAAGAGTGTAATGTATTTTAGATGAAGAAAAGGATAATTCAGAGAGAATAGAGAATATTGCATATTTCTCAGTGGCTTAGAGGAGGGACCTGAGCTAAGAGAGTGGGAGCAGAAAGGGTGGAGGGTGGAGCACCTTTCTAAGGTGGAAGGATTGGATTGGATGGTTATTTGTTTCATGATGACTTACTTGGAGGGGCACATGGAAAGAGAAAGGATGGTACTGAGGTTTCTGGCGTTACTAACAGGGAGGATGGGAAGTTTTGGAGGTTTAGGGCCTGGAGGATGACTGCATTTTGTGCAGCCAGCCAGCAAATTTAGCACTGAGATGATGATTGACACTGGAGGTGGTACCTTCATGAGGGATAATCCAACTGTAATGTGGAAGAATATGTGCAAGTTGGAGAAGCTGAACAATAGAGACATGAAATAATGGTTTTTCAGAAATGTGTCTAGCTTGACAAAGGGGAAAGAAGGAAGACACAGGGAATGCTAGCTTGTCTAATACTAACAATGGTAGTGATCATAGCCAAGAGTGTCTGAGCTCTTCTAGGGACCAGGCATTGCCCTAAGTGTTTCTCCTTTTCCTCCTCATTGTACTCTGATGAAAGAGATGGTGTTACTAGTTTATTTCTAAGCAATGAAGGAAAAAAGGCACACAGAACATAATGAAAAGTGACACCCTTATAACAGTCATGTTTTAAGACTGCTGCTGCTGCTGCTGCTGCTAAGTCACTTCAGTCGTGTCCGACTCCGTGCGACCCCATAGACGGCAGCCCACCAGGCTCCCCCGTCCCTGGGATTCTCCAGGCAAGAATACTGGAGTGGGTTGCCATTTCCTTCTCCAATGCATGAAAGGGAAGTCGCTCAGTCATGTCCAACTCTTAGTGACCCCATGGACTGCAGCCTACCAGGCTCCTCTGTCCATGGGATTTTCCAGGCAAGAGTTCTGGAATGGGGTGCCATTGCCTTCTCCGTTTCAAGACTAAGGCATCTGAGTTTAGGAGTGAGGAAACGGACTCACAGTAGGACCTGAAATGTCATTAATATTGCATAGCATTTTGCATATACCTTTATTTTACAATTGCTAGTGGACAGGGTGGCCATCCTCTAAGACGTAGGGTGGAGGTATAAGTTTGATGATTGTTCTCTAGTGCCCCTTCATTAGAAAAGCAGACTATTTAAGGTAGATTTATGACTGTTTCCAAGATTTATTAATACGTAAGTGTGATTAGGAATAAAAAGTTTAGTGTGTCAGATTAATATTTATAAGTGATTAGCACACTGCTTAATAATAAGTCAATAACATTAACTGTTATTATTAGCATTGTCATTCATCTTTTCATCCATCTGTAGTGCAAGTAAATATGGAGTGCTGTTTACTAAGCACTGGGGAATTGAGATGAAAGACAGAGCCTGCCATTAGGGAACGGTTCAAAGGGGAGGAACACCAAAGCAGCCAACTACAAAGTGTACCGATCCATTAAAAAGTTTTTAACAATTGAAGTAATTATCGAGCATCTTAAGTGGCATGCACTTTTCTTCTAAGCATTGAAGACAACAGAAATAACAAAGACAAATAGAATTGAATGCCTCTGTATTTATAACTTTTATACCAAATAAATAATCAAATTAGGAGCTGATTAAACTATGAATATAAGTTGTAGCAAGTCAAAAAAAAAAAGGAAACTACTGTTCGTAGTATATAATGGTATCAGTTAAATTGTTAGGAAATTAGTAATCATCTCATAGATAAGTGATCAAGTATATGACTTAACCCTTTGCTAAAGAGTAACCAGCATGTCTAAACAAGAACACAGATACCACAATTTAAGTATGAGCTAGTTCTCCTTTGTAGATTAGACACAAATTTTTAGGACATTTTTAGTGACTGTTAGAGTGTAGTGAAGTGAATTTTGTAAAATGTGGCTTTTCCACATTTTACAAAACTTATTTAATTAGAATCTATTCACCAGTATGTGTGTATGTAATCAATTTCATCACCAACTTAAAATTGATTAGCATTTGAAAATACTCCCTAAAAAATTCATTATGATGTTTCAGAATAACTTGTGGGTTAGCTGGGGCTGGTAATGTATTTTTCTTTTCAGAGATTAAAAAAAGAGGGATTCACAAGTGCTCAACATTAAAAATGTTATTTTAGAACAAGTCTTAAAAACTTTATACAAAAAATGATGTAAAAAAGGATTAGTAAGTAATAGTAGTTTTTTGAAGTTTTTATACATATTTTCTTTAAAATTTCCAAGACTTTGGAGAAAAGGGGGTGGGGCAGAAGGGAAAATTCTAGAGATAAAAATGCATGCAAGTTTTTCCTTCAAGAGCAACTGGGTTCCAGAAAAGCCAAGCATTTGCAAATTTTAATCCTATATAGTAGAAGCTTTTGGTTCAAACAGGAAAGGAGAATCTTAAATTTGGTATCAACTTGTCAAGAAGGCATCTTCGGAGTTGACATTATGAATTAGAGTGTTTTTCTTGGCCTCTACCCTCTTTTTAGTATCTTGTTGGTATTCGGCTGGATTCGGTTCATCATCCTTAAGTGCTGGACTCATGCAAGCCACACCGTACCACGTCCTTGAGCAGACACCCACTTCAGGTCACACAGACCTGGATTCCAGTCTGGATTCTGCCACGTCACCATTACAAGGTCTTGGGTGAATGAGTCCAACTCTCTGAGCCTCAGTGCCCTTGTTTTTATACTAAAGGTTCTTTATAAAGTGAATGAGGGGAATTAAATGAAACAAGACCGGAAAAGATTAAGCAGAATGTCCAACACATAATAAATGCTCAAGAAATGTGCCCTCCCGGATGAGCTGCTGTCAGGGTGCTGTTTACTGTGCTGTTGGTTCTGAGAGGTAGGCACAGTGTTCCGGTATAATTCACTTTCTGTCAGAGTCTTAAAAGTTGTAGCCAAATTGCTAGCTTTGTTTTTAAAAGATGTACATATAAAATAACATACTTGGCACGTTATTAATATATTAGGTTAGAGCCTAGCATATATTAAATTAACAGGTATCTCAAATTTAGTGAATTATTTTGCCAAGAAATGATATGTAATATTATGAACTTTAGGTAGAAATAATTTTTTTAAGAACATGAACACTTTATCACATTTGTAGCAAATATTTAGCCCAGTGTTATCTCATATGAGATGGCTAAATTGCCTAACAATTGAAATAAATGTTTCTTCATAAACATTCAAAATGATACATCAACAGACTTAACTTATCGTGACTAAAATACAGCTGTTGTTCCAAGGTAATGTTAAAAGAAGATAGAAGTATTGGTAATAACCATTACTATAAAACACAATGTAATGTTATTTCAAGCAAATAGTTAACTTTTTCAATCTGGTTATAAATCAACTAAACCATGAAAAGGGATACTAGAAGGTGGACTACATGTGACAAGGTTTAGACCAAAATTCTCCATGGGTCAATATTAGGAATTGAGAGCCTTTCTACTTTTAAAATAATCTGTTCCATGAGTCTTCAGTATCACAAAGTATAAAGCTGAAGAAAATCAGATTCTTTTCAACTAGAGGATGAACACTGAACCTTCCATTTGATTTTTAACACAACGCCTCTGTTTATTATAACCGTTTGTTACCATGAAAGTATAAACTGAAAGGTAGCAATGATGGCTGAGTGTAATATATTACATTAAATAAACTTGTCCCATGTGCAGTGCAGGGAAAGCTCTGTTTACATTACAGTAAGCTGTTTTCTGCTGCATTTACAATTCTGCTGGGCAAGTAAATTAAGAGGGATTATGACAGCTCAATTTACTTTATCTGGTCAACCCTTCAAGACATTATTAGTATATTTAGTTATTAAGTGATGCAACACCAACAAAGTTTTTTTTGTTTTGTTTTGTTTTAAGGGAAAGAATGTTTTAGCTGATCATTCAGAAAAAAGGACAAAAGAAAATTGCTGGGCCAAATACTGAACAATACAAGACAACAGACACCAGATTTGCAAAGGAAGTGAATATAAAGGTCATTATATGAGGTTGAAGGAGACTTGAAAAACAGAAAGATGTGTAAACATATAAAAATAATTTTTCATACTTTTCCCCAGAATTTGATTGCAGCTTCAACTTTGGTTTATCCCAGGGTAAAAATGGAGGAGTTGAAGGGAGGTATGGAATTTGCCAATAGTTCTGAATTCTATTCTGTGTGAAGTAGAATAGATACCAGGATAAGAAATTTAGTTCATTACAGTGTTTATTTCACCAGACTTAATTTCCTCAGCTTTCCGGTATTTAGGATGAATTATTACTTTCTGGTGTGTGGGTGTATGTGTTTGTGTGTGTGTAATTGTAGCATAAAGAGGAAAGACAGCAACATGAAGTGGAAGGAGCTGTGGGTTTGGGTTAGAAGATCTAAATTCAGTTCCCTGCTCAGCCATGTGTCAGGTAGGTGACCACTCATGCTAAGTAAATTATCAGAGGCTCAGTTGAGTCAGTTCAGTTCAGTTCAGTTGCTCAGTCATGTCTGACTCTTTGCAACCCCATGAACCACAGCATGCCAGGCCTCCCTCCATCACCAACTCCCGGAGTCTACCCAAACCCATGTCCATTGAGTCAGTGATGCCATCCAACCATCTCATCCTCTGTCATCCCTTTCTTCTCCTGCCCTCAATCCTTCCCAGCATCAGGGTCTTTTCCAGTGAGTCACCTCTTCTCATGAGGTGGCCGAAGTATTGGAGTTTCAGCTTCAACATCAGTCCTTCCAATGAACACCCAGGACTGATCTCCTTTAGGATGGACTGGTTGGATCTCCTTGCAGTCCAAGGGACTTTCAAGAGTCTTCTCCAACACCATAGCTCAAAAGCATCAATTCCTTGGCACTCAGCCTTTTTCACTGTCCAACTCTCACATACATACATGACTACTGGAAAAACCATAGCCTTGACTAGATGGGCCTTTGTTGGCAAAGTAATGTCTCTGCTTTTTAATATGCTTTCTAGGTTGGTTATAACTTTCCTTCCAAAGAGTAAGCATCTTTTAATTTCATGGCTGCAATCACCATCAGCAGTGATTTTGGAGCCCAGAAAAATAAAGTCTGACACTGTTTCCACATTTCCCCATCTATTTACCATGAAGTGATGGGACCAGATTCCATGATCTTAGTTTTCTCAATGTTGAGCTTTAAGCCAACTGTTTGCCCTCTCCTCCTTCACTTTCATCAAGAGGCTCTTTAGTTCTTCTCCACTTTCTGCCATAAGGGTGGTGTCATCTGCATATCTGAGGTTATTGATGTTTCTCCTGGCAATCTTGATTCCAGCTTGTGCTTCCTCCAGCCTGGCGTTTCTCATGATGTACTCTGCATATAAGTTAAATAAGCAGGGTGACAATATACAGCCTTGACGTATTCCTTTTCCTCTTTGGAACCTGTCTGTTGTTCATGTCCAGTTCTAACTGTTGCTTCCTGACCTGCATACAGGTTTCTCAAGAGGCAGGCCAGCTGGTCTGGTATTCCCATCACTTTAAGAATTTTCCACAGTTTATTGTCATCCACACAGTCAAAGGCTTTGGCATAGTCAATAAAGAAGAAATGGATGTTTTTCTGGGACTCTCTTGCTTTTTCAGTGATCCAGCAGATGCTGGCTATTTGATCTCTGGTTCCTCTGCCTTTTCCAAAACCAGCTTTAATATCTGGAGACTTAGTTAAGGCTCTCAAATTGCTCTGGTCATGTTAATCGTATAGAGACTTTTGCAAATTATACATTTTGTGCCTTTTCAAGCCAGTCTTCTTTACATTTCTGTTCAGTCAAGTTGATCCCATGTGTCTTAAGCATCTCATGGAACAGCATTTGTACGTGCTGTTTCCCTTTGTCTAGAATGCTTTTCCCCTCCTCCTCACCCAGTTAAGAGTTTTATCTCTGTGCCCATCTTAAATTCCCCTGCTATTCTAAAGCTTTTCTCTAAGATACTTTAAATTATCTCTTCTGTTGTTTTAAATGCATATACTGCTTCTAACAGATTTACAGACATACAAATTACCAAAAGGGAAAGGGAGAAGAGGAGGGGCACATTACGAATATGGGATTAACAGATACAAACTACTATACATAAAATAGATAAGCAACTGGGATTTATTGTATAGAACATGAAGTTATATTCAGTATCTTGTAATAATCTATAACAGAATGTAGTCTGAAAAGACATAACTGAATCACTGTTGTACACCTGAAACTGACACGATATTATAAGTCATACTTCAATTAATATATATATATATACTGATTCTAAAATTGATATAAAACATTATATAAAATACAGAAATGAAAAAGTAAAATAAATAACAACCATACTCCATAATATGAATCATTTGTACAAATTATTAGCCATTCACTTCTTCAGGGGATGTGCCCAACCCAGAGATTGAACCCAGATCTTCTACATTGCAAGCAAAATTTTTACTAAGACATTCTTCCAGTTTAACTTTGTGCTGACCTATTCTCCTCCTCCAAAAAGCAAGCAGATAAAGCAGCAATAACAAAACCAACTTGGGAACTTACATACTTTGATATTCTCTTTTCCGCTTAATATTAGATCATGTGCATTTTAAAGATACCTTTCAGTATTCTTAGAAAGCTTAAATTAAAACATTTTTAATATTTTCTTAATAGCCCATCACATAGGTAGAGCATAATTAGTGTAAGAGTTCCTCTCTTGTTGGCCATCAAAGTATTTGAAGTATTTTGCTTTTATAAACAAAGCATCCTTGTGCACATCTAATACTATTTCTGTAGGACGTATTCCTAGGAAAAGAATTCCTGGGCATGTACATTTCTAATACTTTGGAAACATCTTGCCAAACCGGCCCCTAGGGAGATTGCATCATTCTGAGCTTCTGCCAGCCCTGAGCACAGCGCCTCTTCTCACTGAGCTCTTCCTGTGAGGCAGCACTCATCACACTGCAGTATAATGATTTATTACTTGTCTCTCTTGCTCCCCTAGACTATTTACTCCCACGTGGCAGGAGCTGTATCTTTCTTACTTTGAATCCTAGGGTCTAGCACACAGCCTGCTCTGGGAGAGAAGTACCAAGTTAAAATCTACAGAATGAATTCTGCTTTACCAGTTTTGGTTTCTAAACTGTTTGTCATGTGTTCCCCTGAGCTGACTTATTTATTCATTTTTGGCTCTCCTGGGGCTTCGTTGCTGTGTGGGCTTTTCTCTAGTTGCGGTGTGCGAGCTTCTCGTTGCGGTGGCTTCTCTTGTTTCAGAGCACAGGCTCTAGGGCTTGTGGGCTCAAAAGTTGCTCAGAGGCATGTGGGGGATTGAACCAGTGTCTCCCGCACTGGCAGGCAGATTCTTCACCACTGAGCCACCAGGGAAGCCCTAAGTTGATTCTTAATGGTTAAAGATATTAAGAGAATATGAAATTCTGCCATTTCTGCCACTTTACTGAAAAACTCTGTGATTTCAGTGTTCCGATTTTAGGACTGACTTTGTTCTAACCTGTGGCAAATTTCTCACATGGTGTTAGGGACTTCCCTGGTCTTCCAGTTGGTTAGGGCATAGCTTCCACTGCAGGGAACATGGGTTTAATCCCTGGTCGCGGAACTGAGATCCTGCATGCCACGTGGCACAGCCAAAAAACAAACCAAAAAACCCAAGCACAGTGTTAACTGTGTCGAGAATAAATATGGTCATGCAAAGTGAGTTTGTATCTATCCCACTTTTGATTATGAGTATTTAGAAAACATCGTGAATCTGTATGGAAAAAGTCTTATAAAAAAAGATAAACACTCTCTTTACAATGTATGGGAGCTCCATGCTGCTGGTGTAATTTTCCTAGGTTCCTCGGGTTTGTAAATGCCCACAGTGCTTATATTCATTCAGTATCATGTGAAATTGTAAAAGGCTGATAATTTATCTTTGGTTAGGTGTGTCTCCTGAAACCCTTTAATCATTCTTCTCAAGCCAGTATTGAGGGATTACTCATAAAATAGAACATTTGTGGATCTGATCCTAAAAATCACGTCCTAATGGTGAACAGCATGTGACGAATGGGAAATAGATGGGGTCAGGGTTCAAGCAGCAGTGTCGGTTCTCAGGCTTTGTGTATTATCTGCTCAGAAGGTGCTCATTTGAAGGAAGCACCTTAGCAGTCTGAATTTGAAGTAAAATGCAACATCCTGTCTTTTATAACCCGCAGAATTAAACTTGTAAGTTACACCAGACAATACAAAGACTACTGCCAAGAGTGCATATTTAGTTAAGAAGAGACTGTTACGGACAAGCAGATCTGGCCTTTCATGGTATTGAGAGCACAGAATAGGGATTTAGATGCTGGCTTAGATGTGGCCATGAGCAGCTTATCCTAGCTCTTGAGACTTGCTTTCCTCTCTGGTGTATCAAGGATGAGAATGGTACAGACTCTCTTCGCAGATGTCATACAGATTAAATGAATTCACCGCATGTGGAGCACATTAAATAGTGCCTGGAATATATTTTTCTAATCAGATTTTCTAATGAGTTAGGATTGCAAACTTACATTAAGATCTTTTTAATAACTTTACAGTAGCCAACAAAAAAAGTCCAGCCAAAAGATGGGAAAAAATTAATTTTACAATGCAGTATTACTGAATGCAAAATATATGAATAAAGTAGTTCACAATGAACAAAATACATAAAATACTTGATATTGGTTTCCAAATTCTATTGCCTTTATAAGTTGAATATTATATTTTAATATATCTATTTTACTAGATTTTAGAAATAAAATTAATTGAATACAATGTTTAAAAATGCAAGTATGAAACTTAAGCAGTCTAACTTGTATGATTCTTACATTATGTAATGTTCTTGTGTAAATATACTTTGCATAAAATAATATGCCCAGCTATTAAAAGATGGTGTTTATCTATTATCTATAACTATGTAATACAAACGGATGCCCACATGTTATCATTCAAAATCCTGTTTTACCCAAATTTGGACACATAAAACAAAAAAATTCACAGGTTAAAATAGTTATGAATAGATACATGCAAATGATATTTAACCTGAGTTTGGATTCATAAATGTAACAAAAATCGCTGGCCATTTATTTGAGCTAATTGGAATATGTTTCTTTAAAAAGTTTATGTAGGTTTTTTTAAGTTTATATACTTTATTATTGAGCAGTTAATGATACTCTCATTAGCTAGTTATGAATACCTACAGTGATAAGTGACTGATGACAGTTCCAGGGGGCGTTCAACTACAGTGAGAAAAATACTTCAGAAATTCTAGAAATGAATTGGTTCTTTAAGCCCAGATTTTAAAAGCGGTTTCCTGTTTTAAAAGCCTCTGCCCAAAGAAACACTGAACTCCAGAATACGTTCCAGTATTTCTAATGTCAATTTTCACTTAGCCAAGATATTTCACCAAAATGGAAGTTCTCTGTAATAATGTTGGCTCAGTCAGGGCCTGTTGCCTGATGTCAGTAAATACATTTCCCAAAGGGAGTATAGATTGTATGAAAAATCTAGATTAATATCTGACAGTTGTATTTTAAGAGAAAGTTATTCCTATTCCAGAAAGCAGTGAAAGTTGAAGTGATGAAACAGACACTTTGTTTAGCCTTGCTGCTAATTAAACAAGGGGAGGAGGATGATAAGAGAGATAAGGAGAATAGGAAACTTGGTCAGAAACCCCTAAGGTCAACCTCAGTACACTGTCATGAACATAATCTAACCCCTCCATTTTATTTCAGCCCTACTCCTGAGAAATAAGAAATCTTTTGGCTATTAATCTTTCATTCCTGTCTCATATTGTTTATCAGTATGAAAACATAGCTAATTCAGAATAATAAATGAAAATAGATTCATTGCTTTCCCATGTCTTGTAGCAAAAACTAAGCTAACATGCCTACTTCTAGAAACAAATTTAATTTTTAATGGGGTTTCATCTAAATATATACCAATGTCTATAGTAACGTCCACATTCTCATTTTAAATGGCAAAGCTACATTGTTGTACGGTTTTGCAAATTGTTGTATGACTGCATTTTATATCATGTTATAACATGATATATCATGTTTATAACATTTTATATCATGTTTATATCATGTTAAGATGTTGCCCACTTGTATTTCCATACAGTGGATATAGGTTCATTCCGAAATGAATAAACAGCCTTAGCTATTAAACGATACTCATAGATATAAATTACGCCTTCTACTAGGTAAGTCATTAATTATACGTCCTATCAGACAGTCCTAGGTACTGCAGAAATTCTGAAACAGTTTAAGTGTTCTTACACTCATGAGAGCAAATCTGCCTGTATCAATTCAGAAACAGGCACAAAAATGGACGTACCAGGGATTTCTTGGGAGTGATGCCTGTGAGGGCTAAAAAAGAAGGTCAGGCGCTTGGCAGGCAGGAGAACCTTCTAACCACAGGGCAGGCATCTCTGAAGTGGGGAGGGTAAGGAAGAATAGAATGGGAGGGTCTCAGTGCAGTGCAGTTTGGAGAAAGTCTTGGCTAGGCTGATAGAAGGTCTCCAAGGCACAGCTGAGCAGGAGTAGCCTGATTCTAGGACCTGCCCTTGCTTGACCACTGGCTAGGAGTGGCTGGGGTGAGCAGGGGCTACGCTGGGTGGAGGGCACATGACCTGCTGTAAACACCACAGTGGATCAGAACATAGAACCACTAGGGGCTGTCAGGGAATGGCCCTTCCCCAAACGGGATCTGTCAAAGGGAGCTCTGAGCAGACAGACGTGTGTGTGTGTGTGTTAGTCACTCAGTCGTGTCCGACTCCGCGATCCCATGGATGGTAGCCCACCAGGCACCTCTGTCCATGGGACTCTCCAGGCAAGAATACTGGAGTGGGTTTCCATTTCCTACTCCAAGGAACCTTGCTTACCATCTGAGCCACCAGGGAAGCCCAAGCAGACAGAGTTATGACCATCTTGATGGCCAACATGTAAAAAATAAAAATCCATCTTTTTGCCAATGAGCAGCGTTTGAAAATGTATCTACCTCTAACCTATTTTATGTCTGTTTATAGATGTGCACTGTGACTTCGTGGTTTGGCTTCTAAGGGTCAGCACTCCTATTTCTGAGGGCTGGCACTGGACTAGGCAGCTTGCTGCTGTTACTTCACAGGAATCCCCAGCTTGTTGCATCTTTGATGTTTGCATCATCCTTTCCTGGTTCTAATCAGGGCAGTCAGTGGGAGTTCATATTCAGCTCTCCTCCTGGCTTTCTTTGTATGATCTTAGGAGGCTTGTTTAGCTTTTAAAGCCTTGATTTTTCTTGACTTGTAAACTGGTAAAAATATCCTAAAGGATGAAAAGTGAGGATTTAAATATCTATTTATTTGGCCTTGCCATGTGGAATCTAGTTCCCTGACCAGAGATCTAACCCAGGTCCCCTGCATTGGAAATGTGGAGTCTTAGCCACCAGACCACCAAGAAGTCCCCAAAATGAGGATTTAATGAGAGAACACACACAAACCATTGGATATGATGTTTGGCATGTGTTAAGCACCTTAAAATGTTAGCAGCTTTTATTGTGACTCTAATTTTTGAATATCATCCTGTTATACATTTTATACTCTTATCCAGAAATGTCTAGATTACTATATTTGTTACATTGCTTCCATTTGAGCTGAGGAGCTTTGCTTTGAAAGCTACAATTCAGTCTTTTAACTTCATATTTAGTAGAGAATAAGTGATGTCAGAGGTCTGTAAAGTACCAAATTAGGCCTGTGTCTAGTGCTACAGATTTTAA
The DNA here is from genome assembly GCA_007570785.1 of Antilocapra americana. NCBI lineage: Eukaryota > Metazoa > Chordata > Mammalia > Artiodactyla > Antilocapridae > Antilocapra > Antilocapra americana. The sequence goes on along the minus strand of ML663567.1, from coordinate 13,747,308 downwards.
ATGTGACGTTCTGCCTATTTGCAAGCAAAATGCAAGTTCCTCCTATTTCTGAGGAACAAAAATAAATGCCAAGGACCATGAGGTTTGTGGTTGAAAGCAAAGATGTTACCTGTCTGAATGGAGGCCAGGACACCTACAGTTCAGAGATGCTTGGTTTACTAATCCTAAAATGATACACATTTTGTTGCTTTGTGAAAAATGCTTACCATAAAATGATGAACTTCTCTAGAATGCGCTTGATGGATAGTTTATAAAATAAGTATTTTGAGAATTATAAAGGGTGACATTCAATACAGTTTATCATGTGGCTCCAAACCAAGGGATTTGTGAAACTATTTTATCCCTTGCCTCTGCCAGTGATAGAAATTGCTCCTCGTGTGAAAATATAAATGTGCGAGTGTCAGTTAAGTTTCAGTTCTACTGCCCCTGTGTTTTGTCCAGGAAATTACATACCACAGGGATAGATGAATAGCAGCTTGCATTACAGTTGGGATAAGAAAGAATAGAATATATAATAAAATGTATAGTATGTTGGGTGGTGATGAATCTATGGAGAAAAAGAAAACTGAGGTGAAGGCATTGGTTTTAAGTGACAGGGATTATCATAAACTGTGACTGCTTTTCTGAAGGCCCATATTTTAGGATACTGGCCGAGTTTTAGGGAGGTAGCATGTGGTTGGGAAGCAGAGCTTAGATGCATGGTCTGGGTGGTTTTGGTCAGTTCTTACTAATAAAACACTAACTGTGTCCCACTACTCGGGGATTTTACACATATTAATTCATTTAGGTTAAGTCTCTGAATAGCCCTACGAGGAAGGTACTGTTAGCTCCATTATATAGATGGAGAAATTGAAACATGGCATGGTTATATAATAATGTGCCTGGAAAAAGAGAAGGGCTCTTCTCAAGACCATTCAAGAATGATTTGTAACCCAGGGAAACTGGTGGTTGATTTCAACCCAAGGTTGCGTATTGTATTGTCTTTATACTTCCTCATTGCTGCTTTGGGAAGGTATCCTCTACATATTATTGATCCTTGTATCTAAGAAAAACATCTTTATTTAACTGAAATTCCTTTACATCAAAGAAAAAATCTGCATAGATTTTCCCCCAAAAAAGATTTAACGCAGTTTTCAAGAATGTTTCAAATATAACACAATAAAATGAAATGAGTATAATAAAGAAAATAAAGACAGAAAAAAAGTAACAGTGAGTTGATATAAATTTATATGTACTTAAAAGTGATGAGAGACAAATAGGATTATAGTCCCCCAACAATCAACACAAAAAAAGATACTATAAAGTAAAATGCAGTGCTCTTTGGGTTTGAAATGATTAATAGAAGTGTAGTTATCTCTATGCCACAGAGAGAAACTTCCATAGTTCTTACATAGAGACGTTTTGTGAAGTAATGAATATCATCTGTAATATTTATAATACATTAAACAGTGTATGCAAAAGATACATTGGGCTGTTTCTTAAAATGACCTTTATTGAGGACTATAACATAACATCCTAGAAAAATCCAGCCAAAATAGTTCTGCCCGGGGTCTGTCATGATATGGTTCCCAGAGGCAGCTCCTGGCTACTTTAACATGATTCAAGGATAAAATTTAGGGTATTTATGGAAGAAAGTTCAAGGTTATATTCTCTGACAGATGCTTAAATCTAGATATGGTGTGCCAATAAAGAAGGATAGACTTATATAAATTATAGATTCTGATCATTTATTTTAACAATTACATGGTTTTTTTAATTGTGTATTGAAAGAATTAGAATTTATAAGTTGTATATGACTTCCTGAGAAGAGATGTAAACTGATGCATTTTCTGTTTATTATATGTAAATGATATGACATCTGAATCTCAAACTGTCTTAGAAGTCATTTAAAGATAATAGAATTTGCAAAAGTTTGTATTATTTATTTGATTTTTTTAAAGTAAATTGCATTGTGGGAGGATTGGCTTCCTTTATACCATCATGATGCCTTTATATCTGTTTTTCTTCTGGGTATGTTTAATGCACATTCTACACAAGCAAACTTGAGAGAATGTGCTTGTCTCCATATATACAATATGTATATTGATGTATGTGTATACATACACATATATAAATATGTATATAAAAGTCCCTTAATGGGATGGGCCCTTCAGGTCTTGTTTCAGGTTGATTTACCGTGTGGTTTCATTGGCACATGGAAATGACCTTTCCCTTAGAAGGTTACTGATACCATTTTCTGCCCTAATTCTCCCCCTACTCCCACCATGGCCCAACCTCAGTGTATCCCAGCCCCTCTGTGGATGTCTTTGCTGATTACAGCTGCCTTCTTTTCTTCACTGTTTCCCTTCCTATCAGTTCTTTCTACTTCACATTCTCAATTCCTCCTCCTTTTCAAAAATAAATAAGTAAATTGATAGACAAAAGGACCCTTGTCGAACTATCCTTTGGCCCTTCTACCCCCCAATAATGCCACTTTTTCTCCACTGGTAGGTAGAAATATTAATTTTAAAAATTGTATTTGATTTAGCTATGAGTTGAGTTTCTGTTTCTTATATCCACTTAGCTAGTAAATAATTGTGGGGAAAAAAAAACTGTCTTTTGCTCTGAAACACAAAATGCTTTGTGCCAAACTTACTTAAAGTGGAAAATGAGGAGATTTAGGGGCATACACTGAATTTGAGAATTCAGGAGGCATTCCTTTTTCCACAAGCAGTTTTCTCTGAGTAGAACTGTTTACTGGTATTGCTGTTTGTTATTTTGTTTTTCACTGGGTAAATAAATAATGTATTTTGGGTTATACAAGGTTAGTCCTGTTAACAAGAACCAATTTTTGTTACCCAAAGTTTGCTTCAGAAGTTGTGACTCTGAAAGCCCATAGTCATCAAAAGAAAAAACTATTTTGTGTTTATGTTCTTGTTCCAGGTCATAAATACTTTTGTTTTTATACTGTAATGCACCCCAGAGATATAAAAAAAAGTCAACATTTCATTTTGTACACTTACACTTTTACAGCTACTTACACAGTAGTGTAAAAATAATTTGACTCCAAGTTCATTTTTCTGGCACATTAGGATAATAACATAGATGATGGATATTAAACTACTCAGAAATGCTCTAGTAGAAATAATTTTAAAATATATAAGATAAAATCTTAGCTTAATTTTATGTACATAGCGTGTTTGCAGCTAAAAATAATTTTATGAAGTTTTGAACTTACATCGCAAGTATAGTTGACAACTGTTTCTGCCGCTTTTTTCTTAATAACTTCTATTAGCCTAAAATTTTAAAATTCGGTAGTGTGAGCTAAATTTAATCTGTACATTTTATGGAATCCATTTTGAACATTTTGTGTTAATTTCTCTGCTTTACTCTGACAATATTAAATTTTTGATCACAGTTCAGCAAATATATGATGAGAATAGAGAAAATTTATGAGTCATGATTACCGTACGCTGAGTTGCTTCAGTTGTATCCAACTTTGTGACCCTATGAACTGTAGCCCTCCAGTCTCCTTTGTCTTTGGGATTCCCCAGTTAAGAATACTGGAGTGGGTTGCCATGATTCCTAGAAAAAGCAGTTTATTTTTTGTAGCTAATATACATGACTACATTTTGATATTATTCCAGGCCATGCATAATTGCTTCACTAATTGAAAAACAAGTGGAGAATATTAACACCTTCATGGAGTGATTATGATCATGGCATGAAATAATACTAAGCTCCTGGCAGAGAGTCTTGTAAGTAATAGATAATGATGGTAACTAGTAAGCAAATAAGTGAAATGAATAAGTAAATAAATAACATTTGATCATGTTAGTGTTGCAATGATATGAGACATCATTTTCAAACCAAGAAGAGAATATCTTTTCCACATATAAGCTAATTTTACTCAATTTTCTTGGTGAAATCTGAAAGCCTTCCAGGGCTTTCGTGACAGTATTACATTCTGCCTCTTGTTATTCTTCCTTGCCCATTCCTTTGCTCTTTTCCCAGAAGAACTGTACTTCTCTGCTCATTTTCAGTGTTAGCACACTAGTTGACTATTTGGAATCCAGGCCCTCTCAGTTCTTTTTTTAGGTTTTACATTTAGGTCTGCGATTCATTTTTTGAGTTAACCTTTATATTTGGTGCAGAGTATGATCAGCTGTTGTTGCTGTTTTGTTTTTGCATAGAGTTTTCTAGTGCTAGTTTTTGTTCCACATTCCATGGCATGTGGGATCTCAGTTCCATGGCCTGTGGGATCCTCAGGTTCCCTGATCAAACGTGTGCTCACTGCTTTGGGAGGTGGAATCTTAACCATTGGACCACTGAGGAAGTCCCTTCCAGTTCTGATATATCACTGCCATATTCATCTTTCTCAAATAGTACTTTCATCAAGCATCTTCTTAGGAAATAAATGTTCAGTTATCTCCCATCTGCCCTTACAATTAGAATCTGAAAGCCAAGGTATCTTATCTTTCCACCTTTCATCGGCATGTGTTCTCTGTATTTGCTTAACTTACCTTCTTCCTATGCTGGACTTCACCTTCCATTCTTGCCAACTTCTTCTAGCCTCCACTACCATGAGGCATCTCTTCCTTTGTCTGGAGAGTGCTTTTATTTCATCCAAAAGCCAGTGTAACACTTGACTGTCATAATTGAAGTATATTTGAAATTTTGTATTTGTTCTGATTGTGATGGATTAAAGATGGCCACAAATTATTTGACATTTATTCAATATTGTTATTAAAAATAATCCTGGACATCTGTGTGTATGTCCCTACCTGTGCTTTCTAAAAAGAAGAGCAATAATTTACTTCTGATGCAGTGTTACAAGTCCCTGAAATGTAGAGCTGTGCAAATAAAAGAAACGAGCCCAAGCCTCTCCTGGTATAATTCTAGATCTATGCCTCTAATTTGATTTGTTCTCCCTATATCAATTCAGTTTATTTAGATGCCTACATAATTTTCCTAGCATGTTTCATAATAGTATCAAAATGGAAAATAGGAATTTGATGTTTTAAAATTTTTCTTTTCTTGTATGGCACACAAATCAGTTTTGACCCATGATGACTATGTAGACCTGGGCTGACGTGGAAGCTGTGGTCCCATTTTTCAGCTCACAGTATGTTAGTAAAATCTATGCTCTGGGCTATCTGGACAGAAGTGAAGTAACAGAGAACTTTCCAGGTTTTGGGGGGAGGCATAAGGAAAGGAAATGTCTGGAAATGACCCATGACATTTAGAGGCCAATGACTTGCCCATTCACAGCATTGGATCTGTGTCCAATAAAACTCTAAAGCTGGAAGGATGAGATGGGAGAAGATAGTGTTGACTAATAAGAATGAGGAGTTTGACTTCCCCTGCAAAGATTCAAGATATAGCCTGGCAGATGGTTGAGCGGGATCCAGATGGGCTATTGAAGGCGCTTTGCTTATCAGTTTCCCTCTGTGGTGATCAAAACTTTGTTTGCCAATTGTGGCTTCTCTTCCACAGCTGATCTAGGAGATATGCAAAGTTAAGGGTCAGTTTTTACTCTTCCATATCATCATGGCCACATTGAGGATCAGGTAACTTAGATTCATGTCATGCTCAACTCAAACCTCCAGATTTGAGTAGTGAAACGTATTTCTGAGAAGATTTTCAACTTTCAATTCGTTAGTATGTAGCATTTTTTATTTTAAGTTATAAATTCCACTTTTATTCCAATTTTGAGAGTTCAAAAAAATCCCATAATATGAACAGGACAATGGTGTTATCTGTAGGTAACAAATGAAGAAACTGGATCCCAAAGGTCTCAGTTACACACGGTCACTTCTTTAAGTGTTTTTGTTCAGTTGTTCAGTCACTCAGTCATGTCCGACTCTTTGCAACCCCAGGGACTGCAGCACTCCAGGCTTCCCTGTTGTTCACCATCTCCCGGAGCTTGATCAAACTCATGTCCATTGAGTTGGTAATGCCATCCAACCATCTCGTCCTCCGTCATCCCTTCTCCTCTGGCCTTTTGTCTTTCGCAGCATCAGGATCTTTTCCAATGAAACTCTTCACATCAAGTGTCACCTTCCACAGTGATTTTGGAGCGCAAGAAAATAAAGTCTGTCACTGTTCCCATTTTTTCCCCATCTATTTGCCATGAAGTGATGGGCCCAGATACCATGGTCATCATTTTTTGGATGATAGGTGAATGAGTACAGGCTGAGTGAAATGCATTTAGATCTTGGGTAAGAAAAACACAGACACTAGGAAAAAATTATATTTCAGGGTAAATTATTGCTGTGACATTGGATGTATTCTATAGCCTTTGCTTACTGACTTTATTTTAGAAAATAACACTTTTTTAATGATTTGTTTTTTAGTTTTTGGTTGAACGGGATCTTGGTTGCTGTGCACGGGCTGTCTAATTGCAGTGAGCGGGGCCAACTCTTTGTTGCGGTACATGGGGTTCTCTTTCGGTGGCCTCTCTTGATGTGGAACATGGGCTCTAGAACTAGAGCTCAGTAGTAGTAGTTATGGAGCACAGGCTTAATTGCTCCAAGGCATGTGAGGTCTTCCCAGACCAGGGATCAAACCCCTGTCCCCTGCATTGGCAGGAGGATTCTTATTCCCTGTGCCACCAGGGAAGTTCAAAAAGATAACACTTTGGCTGAGTGTTTAAATCTTGAGTTGAAGAGAATTATGGTGAATACCAGGCTCTTCTCTTGCTTAGGGGGTTGGGTCACTTTCTTTATTTCTTGATTTCTTTATTTCCCTGAGTGTCATCCTTAAAATAGAACTCATTTTTCTCTACCAATTTTCCCTACCCCCTCCCAACTTCATTTCAAGAAGAAGAGATGACAAGATGTGATCATTTGTCTCCTAAGACTCTGAGGGTGTTAAAGGAGTGCTGAGTGGTAAAACAGATGGAATTATACTAAAAGCACATGGCCCCTTATAATTTTCTTCTTTAAAAAGCTCCAGAACTTAGGCTTAGTAACGGAGTAGACTTTTCTATTCTTGTGTAAGGCAATAAAAATCTGTTTCTCCCTATTCTGACTCACTGCTTTTTCCCAGAGCACATGTCCATTTTCAATCAGTCATTAAGAAATGATGATTTAATAGACTCTCATTGCTGCTTCTCAAGAGACCATGATTCCTAATTTTATTGAGAAGGGATATAAAGTATACCAGGTTAGGGGAGTAGTATTTACTAAGTTTCTTCTGAAGCTTCTGTTGTTTGATGAAAAATAAACAGATATTTTCAGCTGCCTTTACCATTACAGTTTATTTCTACCATTACGTAAATGGCAAATATATGCTTCTATAAATAATGACTCAGTAGTGTTAAAATATAGTTTTTCAATAAAACTTAAATTTTTTGAAGTTAATATCTAGCATTGTGTTTCTAGCAAAATGAGAGTGATAGTTGCCAATCCTATGTGAATGAAAATTGCTGTTTTAGGAGGAACTTTTGCAACTCACACCAGTATTCTTGCCTGGAGAATCCCAGGGATGGGGGAACCTGGTGGGCTACCATCTATGGGATCGCACAGAGTCGGACATGACTGACTCGACGCAGCAGCAGCAGCAGCAGTAAGATCTTTAAACTCTGAGCTTTAGACGGTATACTCAGTCATTTGGAACAATTCCATTTTGCTATTTAGCTTTTGACATACTGAAATTAAAGACAGTGGAAATTGAACATCACTCCTTTCACTTTATCTTCAGATTTAGTTTTAAAATATTCTTTTAATTCTTTATAGATTAATAGCTATATGGTCTCGTGTACAAAAATTCATTGGAAAGATTTAGTATGACCATGTTACTTTGAGAACTCTATTTCTGGGAAATTCAAACACAGATTGCTAACTGTGAAATTCAGATATCTAACGGTGTGAATCCTTAGGTCCAGTGTCTTAGCTGGATTAGGAAAAGATATGACAGGAAACCCAAGTATAGCAGAAAACAGATGTCACAAGTCCAATAAATTCATTAGGAGACCATTATTAGTAAGTAATATCAACTTACTAGTATGTTTCTACAAAATGAAAAATTATACTGGGGTTATAAATTCACCAAGTTCCAAAGAATAGCAAGGAAAGACAAGAAGGCTTTCTTTAATGAACAATGCACAAAAATGGAGGAAAACAACAGAAGGGTAAAGACTAGAAATCTCATCAGGAAAATTGGAAATATCAAGGGAATATTTCTCTCAAAGATGGGCACAGTAAAGGACAGGAATGGTAGAGACTTAGTAAACACAGAAGAGATGAAAAAGAGATAGAAATAATACGTGGAAGGACTATACAGAAAAGATCTTAATGAACCAGAAAACTACAATGGTGTGGCCAGTCACCCAGAGTCAGACATTCTGGAGTGTGAAGTCAAGTGGGCTTTAGGAAGCACCACTGTCAGTAAAGCTAGTGGATGTGATGGAAGTCTAGTAGAGCTATTCAAAACCCTAAAGGATGATGTATCAAAGTGTTACACTCAATATATCAGCAAATTTGGAAGACCCAGCAGTGTGTACAGTAGTCCATGGCTTGCAAAAATTTGGACACAACTAGGTGACTAAACAGCAACAATGATAATAAAAGCCAAATTAATATGGGAAGAACAGAGTGGTTAATTCATTTGGAAGGCAAGCATAAAGAGAAATATGAATTTGACTAGGAGTCAGAAGCCCTAGATCTAGGCTGTAATTGACATCTATCCCAGAGGGAAATCTGGGTAATTTATCCAGCCTGTCAGGATCTTCTCCCATTAAACTTGCATTTATCACAGAATTGTTGTGGAGAATCAAATGATACAGTATATGTTGAAGTGTTTTGCATTTTCGTATTTCCATCTAGAATAGATCACACTGGTGTCTCTGTCTCCTTCCTCTCATACCTTGTCCATGCAGTTTATTCTACCCATTTATTTTATATGTCTGTCTCTGCCTCTTAGACTGTCAGTTCATTAAGGGTTGCTTCTGAATCATCTTGGTATCTCCAGCCTCTGGTACACTGAAAGTTCTTAAATATGTATGATAAACTTTATTTTCATAATCATTACTGTCATGTGAAAATCTTCAAGCTAACTTTATCTTTATCTTTAAAATATTTGCTTATTTACTTGGCTGCCCCAGGTCTTATATGCAGCACGCTGGATCTTTGATCTTTGTTGCAGCATGTGGGATCTTTTAGTTGGTTTTTTCAGTCTTTCCTTTTAGTTGGGGCATGTGGGATCTAGTTCCCTGACCATAGATGGAACCTGGGCACCCCCTGCATTGAAAATTTCAAATCTTAGCCACTGGACCAAAGTCCCCAAACTTAATTTAAATAAATAAATAAATGTGGTGTTTGTTCTGGATGCAAACCTTGAACACTTTCTCAGGTTCTTCCTGTGGCCTCCTCCTTTCCTTAAAGCATCTTTTGTTCTGGGACTGTGTCTGCCTCTGTCTTTGCCAAGCTTATGGAACAGGCTGGAGTCTGCAGTGACACTGCTGGGCTATGTGGCTCTTGCATCCTATTTCACTGCACCCTTTATGCACCATTCTCCCTGTAGTGGATTGAATAGTGGCCCCCAAAAAGGTATGGCCTAGTCTTCACCCCTGGCATCTCTGATGGTGACCTTGTTTGGAAATAGGGTTTTTCAGATGTAATTATGGATCTTGAGATGAAATCATCTAAGTCCAATAACAGGTCTTCTTATAAAGGAAAGAAGAGGGAGTTTGGCGGTACACAGACAGATAAGAAACATGGAGGAGGAAGTGATGAGGAAATGGAGGCAGAGGATGGAGGGATATGGCAAGAGTTGCCAGCAGCCCCCAAAAGCTAGGAGAGGATATGGACAGATGTGCCCTCAGAGCCTGCCCAGGGAACAGATCTTGTCAGCACCTTGGTTACCGAGTTTTGACCAACTGAAAACCAAAGCAACCAAGCAGAAGATGTCCCTACTCTTCCTTCCTTAGACTGGGCCACAGTGTGGTGCCTCCTTACACTCTTTCCAGGGACTTCTCAGTGACCACCCATCACATGTGCGAAACTCAGCGCTTTGTTTCTTCCCAGTTCATTGTGGAAGCCAGCACTGTAATAACGCCACAGGGTATTGTCTCGTGTTTTCACAGTTAGACAGAAAGTTTATAACTTTTCTAAGCTCATAAATAGTCCTAAGAAATGGGCATACCTTCATTACTTGGATTATATTACTCAGTGACTCATTAATTATACTTTGAAGAATTTTAAAATAACTTCTGCATTTATGAGACTAAATTTTAGCTGATTAGTTGATATTTTATTATTTTTGGATTCCTTTAATTTTTTTAAATCAAAGAGTGGTGTCAAGAGCTGAGCTAAACTGGAAGAGAAGTGAGTTGAACTGGGAGAGAGCTGAGCTGCCAATTGTCAGAGTTACTGTAATGTTTGATTAAAGCTCCAAGCCCCAAATGAAGGAGTTAAATAAACCTTTAATCACTTAATGAGATGATGCAAGCAATGGAATGAAATAGGATAGAGTGATGTTTCTCTCATGGAATGGCAAACTTGTGGGGGTTAGGTGGGTCACCTCAGATGATTCATTGTGGAACCTGACCTAAAGCCTCTGGGAGATTTGTGGACCATGGAGAGGGGGAGGAAAAGTACTGGTTACTGAGTCAGAGTTGAGAGAGGTGTCCTCAAGGTTTTCTCCTCCTCCTCCATGTGAGGTTTTGGCAAAGACCCTTGAAGAAAATGGTTGCCCAGATGCTCCAGTAAACAAACCAAGGAATGAAGGAACCAGGGCTAGCTATGCCAAACTTTGTAAGAGTAGGACAGGTCATAGTTTGGGGTGAGTCTCTTGAAGAATTTTCCACAGTTTGTTGTGATCCTCACAATCAAAGGCTTTGGTGTAGTCAATAAAGCAGAAGTAGATGTTTTTCTGGAACTCTCTTACTTTTTTGATGATCCAACAGATGTTGGCAATTGGATCTCTGGTTCCTCTGCCTTTTCTAAATCCAGCTTGAACATCGGGAAGTTCATGGTTCATGTACTGTTGAAACCTGGCTTGGAGAATTTTGAGCATTACTTTACTAGCGTGTGAGATGAGTTCAAGTGTGCAGTAGTTTCAACATTCTTTAGCATTGCCTTTCTTTGGGATTGGAATGAAAACTGACCTTTTTCAGTCCTGTGGCTGCTGCTGAGTTTTGCAAATTTGCTGGAAAATTGAGTGCAGCACTTTCACAGCATCATCTATTAGGATTTGAAATAGCTCAACTGGAATCCCATTGCCTCCACTAGCTTTGTTCATAGTGATGCTTCCTAAGACCCACTTGACTTCACATTCCAGGATATCCGACTCTAGGTGCGTGATCACACCATCATGGTTATCTGGGTCATGAAGATCTCTTTTGTATAGTTCTTCTGTGTATTCTTGCCACCTTGTGTATTCTTGTGTATTCAAGAGATGGGAATACCAGACCACCTGACCTGCCTCCTGAGAAATCTGTATGCAGGTCAGGAAGCAACAGCTAGAACTGGACATGGAACAACAGACTGGTTCCAAATCAGGAAATGAGTATGTCAAGGCTATATATTGTCACCCTGCTTATTTAACTTATATGCAGAGTACATCATGAGAAACTCTGGGCTGGATGAAGCACAAGCTGGAATCAAGATTGCCGGGAGAAATATCAATAACCTCAGATATGCAGATGACACCACCTTTATGGCAGAAAGGTGGTGAAGAAGAACTAAAGAGCCTCTTAATGAAAGTGAAAGAGGAGAGTGAAAAAGTTGGCTTAAAACTCAGTATTCAGAAAACTAAGATCATGGCGTCCAGTCCCATCACTTCATGGCAAATAGATGGGGAAGCAATGGAAACAGTGACAGACTTTATTTTCTTGGGCTTCAAAATCACTGCAGGTGGTGACTGCAGCCATGAAATTAAAAGATGCTTGTTCATTGGAAGGAAGCTATGACCAACCTAGACAGCATATTAAAAAGCAGAGACATTACTTTTCCATCAAAGGTCCTTCTAGTCAAAGCTATGGTTTTTCCAGTCATCATTTATGGATGTGAGAGTTGGGCTATAAAGAAAGCTGAGCTCCAAAGAATTGATGCTTTTGAACTGTGGTGTTGGAGAAGACTCTTGAGAGTCCCTTGGACTAAAATAGATCCAACCAGTCTATCCTAAGGAAATCTGTCCCAAATATCCTTTGGAAGGACTGATGTTGAAGCTGAAACTCCAATACTTTGGCCACCTGATGTGAAGAATGACTCATTGGAAAAGACCCTTACGCTGGGGAAGATTGAAGGCAGGAGGAAACATAGGATGAGATGGTTGGATGGCATCACCACCTCGATGTACATAAGTTTGAGTAGGCTCCAGGAGTTGGGGATGGAAAGGGAAGGCTGGCATGTTGCAGTCCATGGGGTCGCAAAGGGTTGGACACGAGTGAACGACACTTGAACTAGGGTGAGTCCTGACTGCAACTCCTTTCTTGTAAACTGATAAAATTTTACAATTTTAGACCATATTTGCATCAAAGAGTTAAATAATAAAAAGTTGGTAATACCTACACTGTACTGTTTTAGGGAGAAGGCACTGGCACCCCACTCCAGTACTCTTGCCTGGAAAATCCCATGGACGGAGGAGCCTGGCGGGCTGCAGTCCATGGGGTCACAAGGAGTCAGACACAACTGAGAGACTTCACTTTCACTTTTCACTTTCACGCATTGGAGAAGGAAATGGCAACTCACTCCAGTGTTCTTGCCTCGAGAATCCCAGGGACGGGGGAGCCTGGTGGGCTGCCGTCTATGGGGTCGCACAGAGTCGGACACGACTGAAGCGACTTAGCAGCAGCAGCAGCAGCAGCAGTACTGTTTCGGGCTGCCAGTAGAGCCAATGATTTTGCCTACTTACTAAAGTTAAAGTCTATGTTTATTTTTGTATTTGTTTTGGGAAACCAAAGTACCAGACAGATATATACAATTAAGAGGAAGTTCTGTGAAGAACTGTAGAACAGATAGGAGCATGGGATGATTTACTTGCTAAGTAAAATTAAGTTGACAAAATTGTGTGTCGTCTGGTCAAAGAGTTAGAGCAGACCATCCATGTTGTATCTGTTCCAAAATATACGAGTCAGAATGTGACATGAACACAATAAAAACTATAAAAGAAGAAATGTAAACATTGTTATATTCTATCAACAGTGGTAGACTTCCCTGGCAGTCCAGATGCTAAGATTACATGCTTCCAAGGCAGGGGTTGCGGGTTCAGTCCCTCGTCATGGAACTAAAATCTCACATGATTTTCAACCAAAATCAATAAATAATATTTTAAAATATCAAGTGATAAACCATGTATGCATTATGAAACGATTACCACAGTCTAGCTAATAAACACATCTATCACTCCACATTTATTTTCCTCCCTCCCTCCTTGCCCCTTTCCTTCCTTCATGGTGAGAGTGCTTAACTGTCTTAGCAGATTTCAGGTTTATATGTGGAATCTAAATAATCAAACTAATAGAAGAAGCAGGAAGTGGTAGTTACCAGGGGCTGAGGGGAAGGGAAGGAGAAATGGAGCTGTTAGTCAAAGGGTACTAAACTTTATGTAGGATAAACTTTCTTAAAAAAAAAAAAAAGTGTTGGTTACACCTCCAGATAGTACTCTGCTCGGTAGGTTTTGATTCAAACTCCAGGTATCTTTCCAGAAATACCTCTAAATTGGCTTCCCTGATAGCTCAACTGGCCAGGAATCTGCCTACAATGCAGGAGACCCCAGTTTGATTCCTAGGTTGGAAAGTTCCCCTGGAGAAGGAATAGGCTACCCACTCCAATACTCTTGGGCTTCCCTGTTGGCTCAGAAGGTAAAGAATCCGTCTGCAGTGTGGCAGACCTGGGTTCAATCCCTGGGTTGGGAAGATCCCCTGGAGGAGGGCATGGCAACCCACTCCAGTATTCTTGGAGAATCCCATGGATACAGAGGAGCCTGGTGGGCTGCAGTCCATGGGGTTGCAAAGAGCTGGACATGACTGAGCAGCTAAGCACACCTCTCAATTGAAGGCTGTTGTTCCCACTGTTAAGCTGAAAGTATATACACTTTGAGGCAAAAACAGCTTGGAAACACAGTGAAAATAGGATAATTTTCAAAGGTGTGGAGGATGTAGAAGACTACTCCTAGGACAGGATGAATGACTTAAGTACTGGAAGAAGAATGGACCCACAGACCTTGCAGGGGACGGCCATCTGAGCTTTGGAAACAGGATGGGCAAAAGTGCTGGGGTAAAGAAATTACCATGGCAAACTTGTGGGAGCCCGACTCCATGATTCTGTGTGACTCAGCTCTGACTAAAGCAAGGTCAATCCTCGATTTAACCTAACTGCTCCTTAGGTTAAAACCCTGCCTCAGCCACCTAGTGCCTATGGTAATTGAGCAAATTATTTCATCTCTCGGTGACTCAGTTTCCAGCTCTGACATTGAGGCAAGGCTAGCAGTGATCCCATAAAGTCATTAGAAGTAGAACAGTTGGTACATAGAGAGCACTTAGGTAAGTGCTGGGGAAGTTGCCACTTAAGGCTGAGAAAGTCATAAGAAACTGTTGTTACCACCCTAACAATGAGAACAATGTAGATTTGTTACAAAATAATGGTTTTTAAACCTACTCAAGAGCTAAGAAAGCAAAGAAACTTAAATAAACTGAAAATCCACAGTGCTGAAGAGATACACCACCCCCAGCTGCTCTCAGTCTAACAGAAGTACTAAGAGCAAGAGGAATCTGCCATTAAGTGAGTAAGAAGAAAGCAGTTAAATTTTAATAAACTTTTAATAAGCACATGAGTGATCTTGTGATGGCTTAGAATTCTGAGGAACAGTGACTGCAGGATGGGTCTGTATCTACGCATCAGAAAGATAGTCTGTATCTATCTCTTCTGTGTGCCTTCACTGATTTTGCAGCATTCTTGTAAGTATAAAGCTGAGGGCATATATAGAAAGCTTTTGGAAAACCTGAGATTTTCATTGAGTTCAAAGCAGTTGGAGGAGCAGGAAATCTGAGAGAATACTCTTGGAAGCACTCCGGTCTTTACCAAGTGTAAGTAGTGACCTTTTAAGACTTTGAAAGGAGCAGGAATGCTGAGAGCCACTCCCTTGGGACTCTGCAGCCTTTATTGCAAGCTCTGCGTATGTTGTGTGAAGCTAGGAACGGACAGAAAGAGAGCAGTGAACAAGGACGAGGAAATAAGGTGAATTTCCAGTGGGAAGAATTGCTGACAGGAAGGTTAATGAGGCAGAGAAAGATCATCCACAGTGTGGAAACCAGGTGTCTGATCTACAAGCAGAATTAAATATCTTGAGTCCTGCTGGTGTTCTCAAGTCTTGCTGAGAGGGGAGTCCAGATTCTTCCCTCGGTGGTTAACTGAATCAAAGATGTCAAAAGCCCAAACAAAGCTCAGATTCAGAGAAGACTACCATTCCCACACTGGCAGCATGACAGAAGAAGGAGTGAGTCTTTTCTGAAAGGAAATGTTGTTCCCTTCAGTCTTGATTGTTCTTTGCACACATTTAGGATAAAAATACTAAAATGTTGAAGAAGCATGATAAGGTGGCTGACAGTCAAAAGAAAAACAGTCAATAAAAAATAACCTAGAAATGGTACAGATATTAGTATTATTTATTTTTTCTATATTTATTTCTTTATTTTTTTACTTTATAATATTGTATTGGTTTTGCCATACATTGACGTGAATCCACCATGGGTGTACATGTGTTCCCCATCCAGAACCCTCCTCCCACCTCCCTCTCCATCCCATCCCTCTGGGTCATCCTGGTGCACCAGCCCTGAGCACCCTGTATCATGCATCGAACCTGGACTGGCGATTCATTTCACATGATAATTTACATGTTTCAGTGCCATTCTCCCTTATTATCCCACCTTCACCCTCTCCCATAGAGTCCAAAGGACTGTTCTATATATCTATGTCTCTTTTGCTGTCTCACATACAAGGTTATCGTTACCATCTTTCTAAATCCCATATATATGCATTAATATACTGTATTGTTGTTTTTCCTTCTGGCTTACTTCACTCTGTATAAATTACCTGTTATAAATAACCCCAAACATCTTGTAGAAAAGGTAGACAATGTGAATCAACACATGAAAATTCAGACTATAGAAGAGTATACCCAAGGTGGATTCGGGTCAATGTATGGCAAAACCAACACAATATTGTAAAGTAAAAAAAAATAATAATAATTTGAATAGAAAAAAAAATTTTTAAATGCAACATTAAAAACTCAGTGAAAATGCTCAACTTGAAAGCTATAAGATATAAAGAATGCATTCCATGGATTTAACATCAGAGTGGATACAGCATAAGATGAAATCAGTCCATTTTAAGATAGAAACTATCTAAACCAAAATATAAAAAGGAGATAAAGAGTGAAAAAAATAACAGATTACCTGAGAACTGTGAAACAATATCAAACAATCTATTAATACAATTGCAGTCCCTTTAGGAGAGGGGAACACAGTGAGGCTGAAGAAATATTTGAATGAAACACGATAAGAAAGTGAAGTTGCTCAGTCATGTCTGACTCTTTGCAACCCCATGGACTGTAGCTTACCAGGCTCCTCCATCCATGGGATTTTTCAGGCTAGAGTACTGGAGTGGGTTTCCATTTCCTTCTCCAGGGGATCTTCTCAACCCAGGGATCGAACCTGGCTCTCCTGAATTGCAGGCAGACGCTTTACCATCTGAGCCACCAGGGAGGCCCAATATTTGAATAAATAATATCTTTTTATGAACAAAGAGCAATGTACAAACCCAGTAAGTTCAGTAATCATAAGCAAACTGATTACTGATGTAATCAAAGAAAACCATTACTGATGTGCAATATGATCTGACTGCTGCAACCAAAGATAGGAGGGAAATCTTAAAATCAGCCAGTATAGAAGACATATGGCTTAAAAGAGAACAAAGATAAGAACAGCGAACTTCTTGTCAGACACAATGGAAACCAGATGATGGAACCTGGAAATTTAGAATTCCACATCTAGAAAACAGTATTGTTCAAACATGAGGACTCAGTAACACATTGCAGGCAGACAAAAGCTAACTCTTTGTCAACAGCTAACTTGGACTAAAAGAAGTACTGAAAAAGCATTTAGGCCGAGAGGTGTTAACACCAGATGAACACTCAGATCTGTAGAACAGAACAAAGAACAAAAGGCTGTTTCTGGCATATGTCTGTCTATTCTTATGTCATATATATTTTATTTCTTTATTACATAAAACTTAACTGGTTCAAAGTTTATATACAGAAATGCGTTGTGAGATTTATAGCACATGAGCAGCATCTCACAGTACTTAATACAATCTTACAAAAATAAAAGATATAACTTATTGTGAGTGCCTCCTGTGTGCCTGGCCCCATTATTTATACATATAACTCAGGTTTATAGCCCTTATTTCATAAACTAGAAAGCCAAGGCTCAGATAAGTGAAGTTACTTGCATAACACCCTTACAGTCTCTAAGTTGAAAAACAAGAATTTTGGCCCTTGTTCTCATATACTCTAAAATGCAAGAACAAGGTTTTAACATTGTGTGCATGAAAATAGAATTCTGTGAATAGAAAACAATGTAACAAATTATTAATGACTAATGAATTATTATGTGTCCATTTGATGGGATATTATACAGCTGTTAGACATCTAAGTGGGCTGACCTGGAGCAATATCCATGACACAATTATTAAATGGAGAAAGTCTGGTTGAATGTAATGAGAATAGTGTGTGTGTGTGTGTGTGTGCATGCACATAGATATAGATATATATACATATGCATATTTTGATGCTTTTATGCACAAACTCACACTCATACATACACATACAGAGGAAGACTTGCTGTTCAGTTGTTAAGTTGTGTTCAATTCTTTGTGATCCCATGGACTGTAGCCCACCAGGCTTCTCTGTCTATGGGGTTCTCCAGGCAAAAATACTGGAGTGTGTTGCCATTTCCTTCTCCCGCGCATCTTCCTGGATCAGGGATCAAACCTACATCTCCTTCATTGGCAGGCAGATTCTTTACCCCAGAACCACCAGGGAAGCCCAGAGACTAGCTCTTAACAATATATAAAAATTGCTAAGGGATTTTGAATCTTAAGAAACAGTCCTTTTAGAGCTTGAGGGTCAGGATTGAAAGAGAGAGGTTTTTTTTTTTTTTTTTACAGCAGTAACTTTTGATGTTTATAAAATCTCGCTGCATACTAAGATTATTCCCTCAATTCTTAAAAGCCTAGTTTTTAAATAAATGTTTTGCTCATTTCACAATACTGATTTAATGGAGGACTCACACATAAGCTTATTAGGGGTAAAGGCCATTAATTCTTTCTTTGCTTTTTACCCAACTTAATGCACTGGCATATAGGTGTTAATATTCACCGACTTTTCGATTAGAAGGACGTTGGTAATGGTAGAAGGTAAAATTTCATTTAAATACTGATATAAGGGATGAACACAGAAATAAGTAGGACTGCTCAGAATAATAAATAATATAAGAGGTAACATTTGAACAGACACTGAATGTTTTGTTGGCTGAGCTATGAAATATATCACTTTGGGCAAGAATGATACACAAAGAGAGGGGAAGAAGAAAGGTGTAGATATGTGTTGCCAAAATGGAGTCTTTGTGTTTTTCTTTTGAAAAATGATGAGCTGAGGAAGGCAGGTTGATGCCCAATTGAAGAGTGAAGGGGATTCCATCAATGGGTTTTGAACAGAATATATATCTGGTTTGAGTGTTTTAGGAAGATTAATTGGCAAGGAATTCTTTCTTTGAAGCAAAAGTCAGTCCTCTTAGCCATTACAGAGACTCTGTTCATTTTCTCCTTTCTCCATTGCTTTTCCAGCCACCCCTCCCATGTTTTGGCTCTGCTCCCTTTGCCTCTGCTCTCTTGTTCTGGCACTTTTGTTCCTACCTGGGCATGACAGTAACAGCCCACAGACACCCTCCTGTTTTTCTGAGCTGCTCTTCTCACTCATAGGATAAGTATTCTTTCACACCTCTGTTGAATATATCAGTTCTCTCTTCCGCGTGTCTTTTTAAAAAATGATTTTTATATTTATTTTTGGTTGTGCTGGGTTTTTGTTGCTGTGCAAAGACTTTCGCTAGTTTCAGAGAGCGAGGGCTACTCTCTTGTTGCAGTGCACGGATTTCTCATTGTGGTGGCTTCTCTTGTTGCAGAGCACCGGCTCTCTGTGTGTGAGATTCAGTAGTTGCAGCTTGCGGGCTCTCGGGCACACTGGCTTCAACAGTTGTGGCACAGGGCCTCATTCGTTGTGACTTGTGGGCCCTAGAACATGTAGGCTTCGAAGTTGCAGCTCCCAGGCTCTAGAGAACTGGCTCAGTAGTTGTGATGCATGGGCTTAGTTGCTTTGAGGCATTTGGAATCTTCCCAGACGAGAGATTGAATCCATGTCCCCTGCATTGGCAAGTAGATTGTCATTCATCGTACCAGCAGGAAAGTCCCTGTATGTCTTTTTTTGTTAACCTCTGTCCACATGGACATGCAACTGTGATGGGCAACCCTGTGAATCTTTCAGGGATAAATACTCCCACAAGACTTAAAGCAATTTTTCATATTTCTGCTCCACAAAGTAACAGGTTGAAGCTTGGAGTAGCACATACCCTATAGGACTACAGTTTCTTTTACCTGCAAGAACAAGACAACTTTTTTTTTAATTTATTTTTATTTCTTTATTTGTCTGTGCCAGGTCTTAGTTGTGGCATCTGGGATCTTTGATCTTTGTTGTGGCATGCAGGATCTAATTCCATGACCAGGGATTGAACCCAGGTCCCCTGCATTGGAGTCTTAGCCACTGGACCACCAGGAAGGCTCAAGATAAACTCTTTGCCTAGAATACCTTTCGCATCCCCATTTTTCTCCCTACCCCCATTTCACCTGGCTAATCTCTACTCATCCTACACCTCTCACATTGGATTCACTTCTTCCAGGGAGGCTTCCCTGACATCTCACACCCAGGTCGCGCCTATATAACCATGGACTGTACACTTCTGTTATTACACTGAGGTACAGTTGTTCATTTTTCTATATTCTCTGCTGAGCTGTAAATTTCATTCAGTTTTGTAACAAATCTATCATATTCATCTTTTATGACCAGATCTTAGCCTAGTTGTTGGAATTTAGTAGACTCTCAGCAAATGTTACAAGAAAGAATGAATAACATGATATAAAAATATAGATAGCTATTTCCTTATGGTTTTCATGAAACTCAATTCCTCACAACTTTTTTCTCATCAAGCTTTTTTTTTTTGTATTCATGTGATTATAAAGCATTGCTTTTTTTCCCCTCAGAAGACATTATGTTATATCTGTGTTGATTTCATAACCATGTTTGTAAAAGGCATTATTTGAATCAAATGAACTCTTAGTATTGGTTTCTTGCCCTCTTAAAGAACTTGAGAGGGGTAAGGAGAATATTTTAAGGATACTTGTGTGAACATAGCAACAGTTAACAGACTTGTTAAAGTGTTTGAAAAGACTACCTCACAGTAAGTCAGTATTATAGGTCTTCCAGCTATTACATGTCTGTTCTACACTTTTTACATTCTAATTATTCTAGCCTTTATTATACAGGAAGGTATTAAGAATTTACTGACTAAGATGAGACTTAAGAATATTGCCCTGGTAGAAAAATGCTCCTTTCTAGAAGCTGTTGAGGAGCTCTCATTGTCATAAGCTTTCATTTTAATTCTAATGTGCTCTTGTGAACACTGTGAAATTAACTAATCATACCCCGCTTGGGTTCCCAATTGTGGTTCTCCATTTCCGGCACACCACCCTAAAAGAAACCACTCACTGTTGGACTTCCCAGTAGGACTGAGCCCAAGTAGTTGAATAGGGTCACTCTACAAAAGTGGTCACAAGAGGCACAAACTTGGGTTTGCAGGAGTAAACGGGAGTGGTTTGCTCTCTTTTTACAAAGCTTCTTTAACCAAGAGATCGTTTTATGACAAGATGCTTTGTCACATGCTGGACTTTTTTTTTTTTAATGAGGAAGTGAATGGAAAATAATTTAATCTGAAATGCTGACACCTGCATAGCTAGAGATTAATTGGATACTGTCTGAAAAATTGCTTGAGCACCTCAGAGACAGACTCGACATAAACTAAAGGTGGTTTGAAGGCACATCATGGCCCTTGCTTGGCTCTTTAACTAGGCTCTTTTACCTAAGTTGTGGGTCAACCCTTGCCCTCACTTTGCATCTAGCCTCACATTGGTGAAAAAGATAGTTTGGTATCACAGCATACCTGGGTTTTATAAGACTGGGATATTGTCTTCTTCTAACACAGCTATTAATTTAATGACCTTCCTCTTGGACGCTTATTTTATACAGGAAGGAAAGCAATAATTCTGCTGTATTAGATGTTGAATCACATGTTTTTAACAAAATGTGTAGTCTCTTTGGCCTTAGAAATTCAAGAGCTCCAAAAGATTTTATGTTTCAGAATGTTTCTAGGACCTGATTCCAACAAGTACAATACAGTTATAAGAACGGAAGAAAGTCAAATATGGGGACAGAGGACAGGAGTGGATGTGGCATAGGGAGTGGACATCCTGCCTTGACCAAGGCAGTGACATGGTCTGAAATTCTCAGTGAGAAGCTTAAATCCTCAGTTTGTTATGTTCTGAGAAAGCAAAGAGCTAAAAGAAATCTTATGACAAAAACTTCTGTAAAATGAAATCACATATAAAAGAAAATAATAACTCCAGCATGTGAATTTTCTTAAACCTCTATGTTCACCTATCCAAATGTGCTAGGATGCATGCCTCCATCATGGCCATCTTGAAATCAAGTTGATTTTTGATAAACCTTTTCCTGTTCAGTTAAGGCTCATCAGCAGACCCTTTGTATTTTCTTAATATTCTGAAATAGAGCATTACTAATTTTTTGAATTAATTAATTTATTTTTTCCTTTACATTATCTTGTTGGTTTTGTGATACATTGACATGAAGCTGCCATGGGTATACATGTGTTCCCTTTCGAGAACCCCCCTCCCACCTTTCTCCCGATTCCAGCCCTCTGGGTCATCCCGGTGCACCAGCCCTGAGCACCCTGTATCGTGCATCAAACCTGGGCTGGCGATTCATTTCACATGTGATAATTTACACGTTTCAATGCTGTTCTCCCATAGCATCCTACCCTTGCCCTCTCCCATAGAGTCCAAAAGACTGTTCTATACATCTGTGTCTCTTTTGCTGACTTGCATACAAGGTTATTGTTACCATCTTTCTAAATTCCATATATATAGATTAGTATACTATATTGTTGTTTTTCCTTCTGGCTTACTTCACTCTGTATAATAGGCTCCAGTTTCGTCCACCTCAGTAGAACTGATTCAAATGTATTCTTTTTAATGGCTGAGTAATAGTCCATTATGTATATGTACCACAGCTTTCTTATCCATTCGTCTGCTGGTGGACATCTAGGTTGCTTCCATGTCCTGGCTATTGTAAACAATGTGGCGATGAACATTGGGGTACATGTGTCTCTTTCATTTCTGGTTTCCTTGGTGTGTATGCCCAGCAGTGGGATTGCTGGGTCATATGGCAGTTCTATTTCAAGCTTTTTAAGGAATCTCCACACTGTTCTCCATAGTAGCTGTACTAGTTTGCATTCCCACCAACAGTGTAAGAGGGTTCCTTTTTCTCCACATCCTCTCCAGCATTTATTGCTTGTAGACTTTTGGATGGTAGCCATTCTGACTGGTGTAAAGTGGTACCTCATTGTGGTTTTGATTTGCTTTTCTCTGATATTGAGTGATATTGAGCATCTTTTCATGTGTTTGTTAGCCATCTGTATGTCTTCTTTGGAGAAATGTCTGTTTAGTTCTTTGGCCCTAATTTTTAATCTATTGCATTTATCCATTTTATCTGGCTATGAAAACATTACTTTATGGACAGATTTCATTATCTTAGGATGCCTGGGAACTCAGTGTCACCTGCTTCTTCACTGTGTTTCAAATGTATAGGATTAGAATGCAAAGCTTAGACTTTCCTGGTAGCTCAGTGAGTAAAGAATCCACCTGTCAGTGCAGGAGACAAAAGAGACATGGGTTCGATCCCTGGGTCAGGAAGATCCCCTGGAGGAGGAAAAAGCAACCCACTCCAGTATTCTTGCCTGGGAAATTACATGGATGGAGGAGCCTGGCAGCTCCAGGGGATCACAAAGCATTGGACAAGACTGAGCATGCATTGCAGAGCATAGCACAGGGTACAGAGCTTCCCTGTCCACAGGAGTCACACAGTAGGCCAAGAGTGTGCTGTTAAATGGGCAGGACTAGTCTTTTCATCCTCAGACAAAATGTTGCTTCTCATTTCTTTTCTGAAACATGCACCCATCTTGGTCTGCCTTTTCCTTCTCTCCTTTGATAAGAGATGTGGGAATAGAAAAATATATCTCTACTAGGGAAAGACTCAAATCCCAGCTTAATGATGAATTCCAAATGAAACTTGGCTTCAGTGTTGGGAAGCATGGGAGATGATGGAGCCCTGGCCCCATGGGGACCCACCCCATCCTGAGCAGGACCCCCACCACCCTTTAACCAGTCCTTGTCACTGCCGTGCTTGAGCAGGGCATTGGTTGTTTAGTCGCTGAGTCCTGTCCAGCTCTTTTGAGACCCCGTGGACTGTAGCCTACCAGGCTCCTCTGTCCTTGGGATTTTCCAGTCAAGAATACTGAAGCAGATTGCCATGTCCTTCCTTGGGGGATCTTCCCAACCCAGAGATCAAACCTGCACCTCCTCTGCTACACCACAGTCAGTTTCTTTACCACTGAGCCATCAGGGAAGCCCTGAACAGGGCTTAATGTAGACCAATTTCCCAATGATTTCAAGGGAAAACAGATATTAGATTTTCACTTTAAAAAAACTCCTGATTATAAAAGATTGCCCCCCAAAGCATGTGTGTTCCTTATGTAGTTTCTTTATTTAGATCCTTGACCACAAACTCTAGGCTTGCATTTACAGGTGTATAATGGACATTTTCACTTAGCACTCTCTGCTCACCTTGAGTTTGATTTCACTAATGCTAAGTTGATAATTTCCTATAAACTAGAAACTTTTCTCCTCTACCTAATATTTTATTTTGGTTAATGACCACCCCTACCCCAATACTCCTTGTAATGTTATTTTCAAGTTCCTCAATACTGTTAGATAAAGTCTATATGTTTTTCTTCATAATCCTCTCAAAATTATCTTTCCCTTTCAATTCCATTAAGCAGGTACTAGGGTTATTGTCATTAACTTACTCCTGAACTAATGAAATGACTTTGCTATTTTCCTCATTCAAGGAGAGACATTCTGTTGAGTCTGTGGGTGTTGGACATTGTGTGATGTGCTTGAGACACAAAGCTGAATGTCTGTGAATCCCTTCTGCTAGCAAATGGATCCTGAATTGCTTAGAATTCAAGGCTTTTCTTCATCTTGCTGTAATCTGCCCAGCACTTCAGGCTTCATTTATCACAGTGCCTTCTGGGGACATGACACTCCTGTAACTTAGCTCCCAACTTGCTTCTCCACAAACTCCATCTGCTCTCCATCCTCTTACCCTCCAACTGTCCCCCACAAACAGTGGAAAATACCTACTTCTTTTCTATCTATGAGAACTTGTTCATGACAGTTTTAAAACAAGAGTTGGCAAACTTTTTCTGTAAAGGAACAGAGAGTAAATATTTAGGGCTTTACAGGCCACATGGTTTCTATTGAAACCACTCACCTCTGCAGTTGTAGCCTAAAACCAGTTTAATACTATGTAAAAGGAAAATAGTACTCCAGTAAAATTTTATTTACAAAACAGATGGCTGGCAGGCTGTAGTTTACTGACTCCTGACTTAGAATGTCCCCCTGTACCTCTATGTTCCCAAATTTTCTGTTGTCTGATTCTTTGTCATCATCACCACCAGAAAATAATTCTTGGTTTGATTTAGCACTCACCTCTACCATATCTACTGTAGCAAAAAGGTTATCTTCTTAGCAAGAAGCAAATTCCTGGGTAATGGGGTCAAATGTCATTCTTTGCATTTCCTGTATTCAATATTTAGTGAATGAAAATATGAAGACATGAAAATTATATAATAGATAAGCATTACCTAAAAAAATAGGTCTAAAATTTAAAAAATAATAAACATTTACTGTTTTTCACTGAAATTTATGAATTTTTACATGTATCACAACTCCAAATGTCTAGACAGAACTTACTAGATAAAGTAATACTAACCAAGGCAAGGAAGACCAAATTCTTATTACACTACTCTTTCTTCCTTTCAAATTTGAAAGCCAATAAGGAAATTTGAAACCATGTATATTTTGAATTTTGTAGCATCAATAAATTCCAATTAAGTGTAAGAAAAAAAGCCATAATTTAAAACAGTAAAGTATGATAGAAAGACAAAGCTATTTTCTATGATTTTTCCTCATGATAGTTAAGGTGAAGAACATTCAGTCCCAGTTAAAATCTCACGGACTTCCCTGGTGGCCTGGTGGTTAAAAATCCACCTGCCAATGGAGGGAACATGGGTTCAGTCCTTGGTCCAGGAGGATTCCACATGCCCCCGGGCAGCTAAGCGCGATGCTGCAACTACTGAGCATGCGCACTCTGGAGCTTGTGCTCCGCAAGAGAAACCACCACACTGAGAAGCCTGCACACTGCAACAAAGAGGTAGCCCTCACACATCACAGCTGGAGAAAGCAACGGAGACCCAGCAGAGCCATAAATCAATAAATATCAACTTAAAAAAAAACTCAGCATTGTAAATGGTCTATAATATTATCAGTAGTTTCAGATAATATATCTATGATAAGTCTGAAAAACTCAGTAAAAATGAATTTCTTAAAAAAATTTAGTAAAGGGTCTAATTTTAAAAATCATTGTAGAGACTTAGTATAATTTTTTTTATACACACAACACATAAATACTTTTATTTTGAAAGAAGAGCCCTTGTGTATAATATCAATAAAAAGGATAACATCTGGGAAGAAATTCAGTTTAAATTTACAGGAACAACATGAAAAACTTCAAATTTCCACTTTTGGCACAAAACAATGACTGAATGCATGGAAACATGTGGCATGCTTTTAGATGGGAAGATTTGGTATTGTGAAAATATCAAGTCTTCATTAGTTGCCTATAACTACTTTGCATTCCCAATCAAAGTAACAAAGTACTATTAATATTTTAGGAAAGCTTACAAAGACACTAGAAAAATAAATGTAAGATAATATCAAATTTATCAGCTACATCAAATTTCTAACTCTTACTCTAGAAAAGAGAAATATTATTCTTTTCAATAAAATCTTTACTACTATATATCCAAAGTCAAATGACAAATCTATCCATGTAATAGTTGCAAAAA
The DNA here is from genome assembly GCA_007570785.1 of Antilocapra americana. Taxonomy (NCBI): domain Eukaryota; kingdom Metazoa; phylum Chordata; class Mammalia; order Artiodactyla; family Antilocapridae; genus Antilocapra; species Antilocapra americana. The sequence goes on along the minus strand of ML663567.1, from coordinate 13,720,955 downwards.
AATATAAAAACAAGTATACAAAAGAGAAATATCCTTGAAATACAAAAAATGCAAACCTTGCAGTAGAAAATTAAGCATAGGGCAGCTCACAGTAACTCACAGTTAAAAAAATAACTAGATAGTAGATAGTAACTGTACGGGAAAGAACGCTCAGCCTCATTACTAAGAAATGCACATTAAAATAAGGTACTTTTAAAACAACCAGATTGGCAAAGATTGAAATATTTGTTAAGTCTCAGTATAATAAGGGAATTGACAAAAGGCCACTCTTCATGGCCTCTTGATTGAGAGTGTTAATTGTTAGTAGATCTATTTATAGGCAACTTGGCTAACTGTCAAAATGTGAAATGCACATCTTCAACTCTTTTCAGATCAAAATCCTTAGGAAGATTTCCTACTTGTGTAGTTTTGAAAGGCATTATTGAAATTAAAGTGGTTACACCTAAATGTTCATCAATGAGAGAGACATTGAATTATGGTAAATCAGTGTTTTGGACTAAGTAGTTCTTAAGAATTAGATAGTTTTGTAGATGTTGATATAGGAGAGTCTTCAAAATATAGAGGGAAGAAAGCAAGATGTAGACTATTTGATACATGTTACAATTTCTTCTATATAAGTTGTTTTGCATTTGACATGCATAAAAATTTCAGAAGATTTGGTAAGAAATTAGTGTCTATAGCGTAGAGTCTATAGTAGGTTAGGAGATGGTATGAGAATTGATATGAGATATATCAAAATTGATGTGTTTATTTTCAATTTAGTCCTATTCTATTTTTGTAACAATAATCTTGTTTCAAATAAAGATCATCAAGTTTTGCTTAGATACTTTGTACTAGAGAAAGGCAGGATACAGTTTTTAAGTATGAAAAAATACCTTAGTAGGTTAGTAACATCCCAGCTTCTCATACTGTGTATCACTTACATCACTGTGATAAATGTAATCTAAACTTCAGTGTATTTTCAGGACTTCCTGTCTCATAGCTGGATATGGGAAGAATCATAGTTGGATGTGTTAACATTTGTTTCTTCTCTCCTTCTGGTTCCTTGGAAGGTATTTTTGCCCAACCACATTTGGCCTCAGTATAGTCTCTCACTCTTTCCTCTACCCCATCCCCTGGAAAGTGAGTTAGCACAAATGTGATTAGAATAACCTGCTGGGTGGTTACTGCTCTGGGCCAGGCTGTGAACTGGGAGATAAAGCCCCTGCCTTGGCAGAGGGAGCGTGCCTGGTGCAGGGCTGCCAGCAACAAGGTATGTGAAGTCAACCTCAATTAGCCCCTTCTCCAGGTTAAATTTTATCACTCAGGGGGATGAAAGCATCTGCATTCTGACTCTGATCTTGCTGTTCATTTGTCTAAAACTCATCTGAAATTACAGGTGATATTTATCGAGTTGCCTCAAAACTCCATTATTATACTATTCAGGATATGTAATAGTCCCCAAACTTATCATTGCAAGCCTTCCAGGGTGTAGGTAAAGAAACTGAGGTTCCAAAAATTGAAGAAATTAGTTCCATTTGAGGCAGTAGCTAAGCTGAAAACTGGAACACTGATTTGGTCCTTGTCCAGTAATTAAAATATTTTGCAAGGAACCACTAATATTTAAAACAAAAGACTCTTAGGAATTGTTTCATGTAATCAAATATTAGAAATCTACATCTGATGGGGTTATGCATTGCTGATGGAGTGTTGTTTTTATGGAGATTCATGCAAGATGACCCATAGAGTTTCTCAGTGAGACCTCTGGATCCACCTGGAAGATCCCCAGTTACGATGTGGTTTTGTTGCTAAACTAGATACAATAGGCCAGACTTCACTTGCCAGGTTGTCACTTTGAATTAAAACCCAATTATTAGATGAATATTATAAAAAAAATCCTGTCCAGCCTGTACTGAAAATATGTCAGCTTAATTAATCTCTGTGGGAAGTTGCTCTTACCACATATTTATAAGCTGGAAATTTATTTATAGTTGAAGTTTCTTGAACACTTTGTTTAAAAAAATAACTAAAAATATTTTGAATAGACTTCCAAACACACAGTAGGGATTTCAAAAGCACTCAGACTAAGAAAAGTAAGAGCTTTACATTTAGTTAATAGGTTCCTACTGAGCAGAAAATTAAAATCCCCAATTTGGAATGTGATTTAACACTGTGACTATGTGTAAGGAGGAATGGGAATTTAGACCTAGTATTCTTTATGGTCTGAGTCAACTCATCCAGGTTACTGCTGTTTCATAGTATCCAATAGGGTTCTTAAATACAGACTGTGTACTAAGGATAAAAACAAAGTTCCTCCACAATGAGATATCACTTTACACCACTCAGAATCACTGCAATCCAAAAATCTACAAGTAATAAATGCTGGAGAGGATGTGGAGAAAAGGGAACTCTCTCACACTGTTGGTGGGATTGCAAACTAGTACAGCCACTATGGAAAACAGTATGGAGGTTACTTAAAAAACTGCAAATAGACCTGCCATATGACCCAGCAATCCCACTGCTGGGCATATACACCGAGGAAACCAGAATTGAAAGAGCCACGTGTACCCCAATGTTCATCACTGCATTGTTTACAATAGCCAGGACATGGAAGCAACCTAGATGCCCATCAACTGATGATTGGATAAGAAAGCTGTGGTACATATACACAATGGAATATTACTCAGCATTAAAAAAAAATTCATTTGAAGCAGTTCTACTCAGCTGGATGAAACTGGAGCCCATTATTCAGAGTGAAGTAAGTCAGAAGCAAAAACAACAATACAGTATATTAACGCATATATATGGAATTTAGAAAGACAGTAATGAGAACCCAGCATGCGAGACAGCAAAAGGAACGCAGATGTATAGAATAGACTTGTGGACTCTGTGGATGAGGGAAAGGGTGGGATGATATGGGAGAATGGCATTGAAACATGTTAATTACCATATGTCTAATCAATCGCCAGGTCAGGATTGATGCTCGGGGCTGGTGCACCGAGATTTCCTGGGGGGAGGGAGGAGGCAGTGGGGTCCTGGAGGGGAAGCATATGTAAACCCATGGTGATATCATGTCATTGTATGGCAAAACTAATAAAAAAAAAAAAAAGAAGTAAAAAAAAAAAACCAAAGTTCCTCCTTGCTGAATTCCTGCTACATTCATTTCAGTAGCCTGTTAACCTGATGTCAAACATATATGTAGGTATTTACTACATATATGTTATAAGTTACTAAATATTACTAAAGTAAGTTACTAAAATAGTTTGTATAGTTTAGATTTTTACTTCATCTCCTTCTCCTTAGAAAACATGTTTTTTTCCAAGTATCAATAAATACAAACAATTTCTTTGTCTCGGTTCCTCCCTCGGCCTTTTTCTTCTATAGAATCACCTTTGTATTAAAGCATTCTTTGGCATGTTTCACTGTTTCATCTTCCATGTCTGTCTAGACCAAGGCAGTCAGTGTCTCATATCACAGCTTTTATTCTAATGAAACAAAATTCTTAGTGGCTCTGCTTGTGGCTTTGCAAAATTCACACAGTCAGTTCAGGTCTCGTAAGTATTTATGTTGCTTCATGTATTGTTACTGAGTTTGTCTACCAACTGTGATACTCACAGAAAGGAAGGTTATGTCACTGTCCTTAGCATTAAACTCATTGGAATTCATGTAGATACCTGGGTTTTCTGTGCATTAAACCATCAACTCTTAGGCAAAAGCTAAGATGAAGAAAGCATCTCAAGAAACAGGCAGTGGACTTGAACCCTGTTTCTCTTCCTTTTAATTTATCTTCTTTTTAGCTACAACCCTCCTTACCACCTCCTCTGTTGTGCAAATTTGATCTTTTCAGTGTACCGCTCTCTCATTCCCACCTCTGATATACTTCTGTTCATCTCTCCTGACTTGTTCTGTGGTGGGACTTAGGCTCTCTGTGGTCACAGGAGAACGTAGGTACCACTTGGGAGACAACCTACCCACCTTTGAACGTGATTTTGCTCCTCACCAGCTGTGAGCCCTCAGAGCAGCCACACTCACCTTCAGATCCCTCATGTATAAAATGGAGATGGTAGTCATAATTGCTGTCGCAGAATACTGAGCAGTCCATCAACAAGTACATGTAAAGTTCCCAACACACATTAGGCACTCGCTATGTATTAGTTATTATTATTAATGACCACTGTGCTGCTGCTGCTGTTTCTGTCATTCCTGCACACCCTGTCTTGGATTTCCCTTCTTTTACCTGAAGATATGCACACTTCTAGCTCTTACCCACCTCTCCCTACTTTTGTCAAACTATAAAGTAACTACGATTATGAGGGCAGAGCGGTGAAGAATATATCTACTGTTTGGGGGATGTCAGAGAGACCAAGGGTTCTGTAGCACTGTTTCCTGTTAACTACCAGTGCCTAAATCTGTGCTGTGTTGGAATCTAAGAATGTTCCTCATCTTTTATGCAGTCTCTGAAATAATGCCTCCACTGTGCATTATTTTCTGATGTTGTTCTGTATGTCACTTTTTCTTGGGTTTACAGATGCAGAAATCACTGAAGGTGCAAGACAGATGAAAACAGCATCGTGGTGTCATCTGAGGGTAGGCTAGGACGGAAATATTGTTTCCATTCCATGTGTTAAAATTCCAAGGCTTAGAGGGACAGAACTGGTTGTCTACATTCAAATTATGACTCTACACTTCTAGTTTTATGAGTTTATCTTACTAAGCCTGTTTCTTTCCTTGTAAATATGTACAGTATTTACCATGAAGATTATTTTAGAGATTGAAGAAGATATTAATATCTGCATAACAGATGATATATACATATATGTGTATGTATATGTGTATAAAGCAAATATTCATATAATAAGGACTTTCCTGCAGTGACCACTCTTGTCTCTTTTTTCCTCCAGATTATACTATAAATTAATTCTGGGAAGCTCCTGGTATTGATGTTTACAATTACCCAACACAGATAATGCATTTTAACATAATTTCACACAATTTTTATATGTGAACCATAAGTATATACTCTGAAGTTTTGTTTACATTTTATTTTTTCTTTAACCTTCTTCATTCAGGGTCTTGTTCTGATGAACCCCTCGTGTTCTCTGATGAGGAGAAGCTACTACCGAATCCATTCTCTCTGCCTCACCATTGCTTTAGAAAATTCCACTTTTCCTGGACACTCCTCATATCTGCATGTGTGTATCCATTTGCTAAACTTGACCCCTTAGACTTTTAGTGAGGAATATTCTGCTTTGCATTATGCTAAAATAACTAGGCAGATCCAGAAAACACGGTTGTGTTGAAGTTCAAAAAAATGGCGTATTGAAAATAGTCACCAGGATCTTGTCTTTGGAGAGTAAACTTACAGAGAAATATTAATCCAAGGAATGTGAAGTGGTGATAATTTTGTGGAAGATCATTGGTGATGATGTCTGGATCAGTCTGGTTGCTTTAGGATAAGGGCTCAAGGCCTGGCTTTTGCAATTACTTTTCATTTTATCCAGTGTTTTCCAGGGATTGTAGAAATAATATACATTCTAGCTTAACAGAATTTGGAAAAATACATCAATAAATACATTATTAAGCAAATTTCCATAGGATAGTAATAATGGGCAGATAGTGGGCAGGGAAGCACCAGAGATGAAGTATCATCAATACCCTGAGGATGTCGATTGAATGTCTGTCTGTGCTACTTAGTCCTTTGCTTGTTCATGGACTGTTCCCCGCTGTGTTACTTGGATGAGGAAGAAGTGGAGCACAGAGTTCTTGTGAGGTCTTCCTTTCCTTGTCTGGAAGTTGCTGTCTTTAAAGAATAATAAAAAGTGGAACGAGATTATAAATCTGATAGTCTATGTATTATAGCTTACTTTTTGTCTGTGCTTTCTTTTTCCTCAAGTGATAGGTTGTCGTTAGTCGCTCAGTCATGTTTGACTCTTTGTGACCGCATGGACTGTAGACTGCCAGGCTCCTCTGTCTGAAGTGATAAGCTAGAGGTGTAATAAAATGGAAGTTTGAGGTCACAACAGGCTTTCCAGCTGGCTCAGGGGCAAAGAATCTCCCTACCGCTGCAGAAAGTGCAGGAAGTGCAGGCTCGATCCCTGGGTTGGGAAGATCCATTCTAGTATTCTTGCCTGGGAAATCCCATGGACAGACGAGCCTGGCAGGCTACCGTCCATGGGGTCGTAAAGGGTCGGACAGGACTGAGCAACTGAGCGCACACAGGTGAGGCCAGCGCAGAGTAATGGTGAAGAACCTAGCAAGGAAGGAGGCCCGTCGCCGACGCTTTGAGATAAACCAAGTCGAGAAATGAAGTGTGAGTGATGTGTAAATCATTTAAAACAACTGGAATAATAGAGACGGCAACCAATCAGAAAGATGTGGTGGTGATGCTGGAGCAGGGAACTCACCGTGCCGCTCACTAGATCTCCAGCAGAAACGTGCTTGAAATTCTGAGGTTATGAACCAGGCCTGTCTGGGCAGCATGGGAACAACTAAGGTGGAGCTATTTATTACACTAACTGATATAAACATGTCTTAGTAACTTACTGCTATGAATGTTTTCATAGGCTGCAAATGGAAAAAAAATTGAGGTCAGTAATGAAAACCGCTAGTCAGATATGGACATTGAGCATTGTTGATTTAGGGAATTATATAATTGCCTATTCAACCTTTAATTAATCACATATACACCCATATCAAGACATTTTTAGACTCACTAAAAATCCTGTGAGTGCAAAGTTGTACCATATACAATAAGAATTAAACTTAGAAGATGTCAATGATTTAGAGATTTTGAAATACCTAGAATATTAAGTTTTAATTATTAGTCTCACACATTTTTGGCCTTTGTACTTATTGTATTTATTAGTCAAGATAACATAATAATTGCAAAAATAGATTGCAAGAAATAATTTATTCCTTGATAAATATATTTAAATAAAATTAAATTTCCCCCAATTGAATCCTTACAGCTCTTTTTTTGTGTAATCTTAAGTTTTCTCAAGAGCAAATGGACCCCAAAAAGACCAAAGATTGCTTTATTAATAAGGAGAATGAGGAAATATAAATCCTAAGTGTAGACTTTGAGAAAATCTTTAAGAAAACTGTCTTTCTCTCAGTGACTAATAAATTGTTCATCCATGCTGTAATAGGCAACACCTTAGTATCATGAGCTGAAATGTAGGTATTTAGCAAAAACCTATGTATTTTGTGTTTAAACTAATTTCTAAGAGCTGGATATAAAATGTATCTTTTTCTTCTTGACTTGCTGGAGAGCAGGTAGCTAATAAAGCTTTAGTAGATAAGCTCCAGCTTCAAGACACTTACAAGGTACTATTCAATTACACCTTAGACATAGTTTGATCCCTACCTTCTCCATATGCTTGCTGTGTCCGTTTCTTTAGCACAATCTCTTGTATGGAGATCTCTTGTATTGTATTGGCAGACTTTATTATTTTGGGCTCCAAAATCACTGCAAATGATGACTGCAGCCATGAAATTAAAAGACACTTACTCCTTGGAAGACAAGTTATGACCGAACTAGACAGCATATTAAAGAGCAGAGACATTACTTTGCCAACAAAGTTCCTTCTAGTCACTTCAATTCAGTCTCTCTGTCGTGTCCGACTCTTTGCGACCCCATGAATCGCAGCATGCCAGGCCTCCCTGTCCATCACCAACTCCCAGAGCTTACCCAAACCCATGTGCATCGAGTTGGTGATGCCATCTAGCCATCTCTTCCTCTGTTGTCCCCTTCTCCGCTTGCCCCAGATACTTCCCAGAATTAGGGTCTTTTCCAATGAGTCAACTCTTCGCATGAGGTGGCCAAAGTATTGGAGTTTCAGCTTCAACATCAGTCCTTCCAGTGAATACCCAGGACTGATCTCCTTTAGGATGGACTGGTTGGATCTTCTTGCAGTCCAAGGGACTCTCAAGAGTCTTCTCCAACACCACACTTCAAAAGCATCAGTTCTTCGGCGCTCAGCTTTCTTCACCATCCAACGCTCACATCCATACATGACTACTGGAAAAACCATAGCCTTAACTAGACAGACCTTTGTTGGCAAAGCAATGTCTCTGCTTTTCAATATGCTATCTAGGTTGGTCATAACTTTCCTTCCAAGGAGCAAGGCTATGGTTTTTCCAGTAGTCATGTATGGATGTGAAAATTGGACTATAAAGAAAGCTGAGTGCCAAAGAACTGATCCTTTTGAACTGTGGTGTTGGAGAAGACTCTTGAAAGTCCCTTGGACTGCAAGGAGATCCAACGAGTCCATCCTAAAGGAAGTCAGCCCCAGATATTCATTGGAAGGACTGATGCTGAAGCTGAAACTCCAGTACTTTGGCCACCTGATGTGAAGAGCTGACTCATTTGAAAAGACCCTGATGCTGGGAAAGATTGAAGGTGGGAGGAGAAGGGGACGACAGGAGATGAGATGGTTGGAGGGCATCACTGACTCAATAGGCATGAGTTTGAGCAAACTCTGGAAGTTGTTGTTGGACAGAGAGGCCTGGAGTGCTGCTGTCCATGGGGTCGCAAAGAGTGAGTCAAGACTGAGCAACTGAACTGAACTTGTATGGAGATTGCCTTCCCTAGTAAATGTAAAGATACATTCAAAAAGTTTTATCTTTGTAACCTCTTCAGTACCAAGCAATGCAGAAGGCTCTGAAGAACTGTTCAAACCGAATTCATGCATGGTTGGGATCTTCTAGCTCTGTAATATGGAAGATCACTTTGAGGAATGACTCTTCAACTTGGAGACAAAGTGGGATCCTCTTCAACTTGGTTCGTTAACATGGATAGTCCCATGACTTGACTTCTGAATTTAGGAGACTACAAACTAGTATCACATGTGTTTAAGGAGGTACAAATAAAGAACTTACATAGTTCAGGCTGCGAGATTGTTTTAGCAGGCAGATGAAGATCAGCCCTTCAGAGGAGTTATTCTTCAAAAGCACATTTAAGAGATACATGTGATAGATGTTAAAGGAAGAGGAATGAGTTAGTTACTCATGACCTCATTCAGTAAGAGCATATAGAATACTTGTTATGTGCTAGACAAAGGAAACAATGTTGGGATATGTAAGGGTGTAACAAGGAGCTTTCAGTGACTTGGGGGGTAGGAGGGAAGGTAATTTTTTTCATCTTAGGCAGCCTAAGAGGAAACCCATGTGGAGAGGAAGCAAGGCCCCGTGCCTTCAACCTCCACTAAGTTCACAGTTGGCAGCCAAGTGCTGGCCCTGTGAGTGAGACACCGTAAATGTGGCTCCTCCAGTGCTCCATGGAGATGCTGCAGTGGGGATGAGCCATCCCCAGTGAGCCCTGCCCAGACTAAGAGAATGGATTGTCACTGTTCAGTAACTGTGTTATAATGGAGTTTAGTGATAATTAAATAGTTTTAAGCTGTATTAATTAATCATTATGAATCTATATTAAACTCATCTACATTTTATATTTATATATAATTTAATATTTATCATGTATTATATAACATTAATTATTAACACATAGTTAATGCTTCAGAGAGGGCAATGGCACCCCACTCCGGATCTCTTGCCTGGAAAATCCCATGGATGGAGGAGCCTGGTAGGCTGCCGTCCATGGGATCGCTAAGAGTCAGACACAACTGAAGCGGCTTAGCAGCAGCAGTTAATGCTTGGAGGATAGTGAATGCTATACCATATGATATTATAATTGATAATGTTAATAGATCATAATTGAATAATAACTGATGATTTCACTGTTTATCAAGTCTCTATTTGGGAAAAATTACTGACCTTTTGAAAATTCTTAACCTTGTTTTCTTAAGCTTTTAAATTGGGAATCATACTAGTATTTGCCTCTTAATCCTGTGGTAGTACCTGGAATTAATGCATAGCAAAGTGCCTGAGATGTAGTAAGAATTCAGTAGCTGTTGGTTGTAATGATAATGACAATGATGGTGATGATGCTGATGAGGAAGATGAAAGCAAAGAGGTCACCTTTACCTGGTCTACTTGTTTGCTGTATTATATTTTCAATATTAGTTTTATGGGCCAGTTTATGTGAATAGACTAAAACTCAGAAATTTGGGGAATTTGTCCCATTTATTTTTGTATGTCAAGCACAGCTGTGCTCATTGGACTGTGGAAGAACAGGCAGTAGAGTGAAAAAGATAAATTCTTTTGGACTTCTGGGGTTTAGGATGTGAGCAGGATATCCCTATAACTTATATAAAAGTCCCTGGAAGTAGGAGCTTTGTGCCTATGAAAAAAAAAGCAGAGATTTGAGTGATAATTGTAGCCACTGTTGAGAAAGTCTCTGTGGTATATGACTGATAAGAATACAAGGCAGAATGCAGTAATTATTTCAAGTGTAAGTTACAGAGCCTGAGGCCGAGAATATTAATTCTGACTGAGAAGACAGAGGAAGACTGCCCAGAAACAGTGATACTAGACAAGCTTCTCTTTTAAATCTTGGACACTCATTGGAAGTGACTATCTGTTTTATTCAAATTTACTTTCCAAAGAAAAGAATTAGAGCAGATCTCCCCAGGTTAATATTCAGAGATAAATGGGAAGTGAAACTACACATTTTCAGTTTCAGAGTAGTTGGTAGTGGAATAAGGAAGAGCTGTATGAAGTTGGGTAATTCTGTACAATGAAATGGGATCTGATTGTGAACCTCAATATTTTCTGGAATTTGAGTGAATTATCATGAATGTTCGAAGTTCTCATTAAAATATAAATGTCTAAGCACCAAATATGAACATGAATGAATTCCTTGTATTGTTTTTGTTGTTGTTGTTTATCTTTTTAACTTTAACACCACCTCTGTTTTGGCCATGTTTTTATTGTTTTTGCTTTTGTTGTTCTCAATACTTGCAGTATTCTTTAATCTTCTAAGGTTTAGGGTAAAAATGGTTCCTAGTCCCTTTCTTAACTCACCAAAGTCTGGCTCCTGATTTTACTTATGATTAACTTATGATGTGGCCTTATGATTTCACTTCAGGTATAATCACCAATAACCTCCTATTTATAATTTCATTTGGCACATTCTTATGGAAAAGAATAGAAGCTTATGAAGAGGTCCAGAATGTTTCTTGTGTTTGTAACTATTTTTAGAGCATGAAAGTTAAAAGTGTTATAGGTCCTCTTATGAACAAAAGCAACAAGAATTATGTTAATCATGTTCTAAATCATCTGTCTCCTGTGCACACTGTCATTCCAAAAGCATTTATTAGATACTTTAGTACATGCTAGCGCAGTTTTTATACAATGGGATATGTGTAATCCTTGACAAAATAGATGAGGTCCTTATTGTCTTGGAATTAATATTTGGGTACTCTAAAAATGTGATGTTTATTAAAGACACCTGGGCTGCTTGTTTAAAATTCAGATTACTAAGCCTCCATCCAGATCTCCTGCATCATAACCTGTGCTGAGGTCAATCAGCAGAACAGCCAGTTCTGACACTGGGGCTCCAGAATCTTAGAGCCATATGAAGCCTTTGAGTGTGTTCTTCCTCTTTCTAGTATAAGGAGCTCAGACCTCCCTTTTATCTATATGTGCATTGCTCTTGTAATATGCCACTCTGAAGTTCTTCCTCCTGTAAACTTAATTCTCTGCTCCATAGCTGACTCTTTCCTCCTCTAAATTGTTAGTACCTAAGGACTTCCCAACCAATCTGGCAAATTAATCCTGTATGAATCTGAGCAGGCTCTTCTGTTTATCTTAAAATATTTCTTCTTCTGTTTGTATTCTCTCTGTGTCTGCGTGTAAATTCCACAAGTTCACAGGCATGTGTATGATGCATGCATAACCAGTCCTACAGCCTAGCTTTAGGACTAGTTTTTGACATAGTGTGTCCTCAGCATATAATTACTGATCATCTGAACCATGAATCAAGTATCAAATAAGCTCTGTTATAAACCCAGTGCTAGCTGTGACTTATATTGTGATAAAGGACAAGTCATTCAATCTCCTTCAACTTTGACTTTTTCATCTGTTGAACTGTGTACACCTGAGGGCCCTTGCAGCTCTATGCTGTGAGATTGACAGTTTGAAAAATGTGGGAAAAAAAAATCAGCTTTTCCTGAATTATCAGCAGTGGAGAAAACTAGAAGAAGCAGTATTTTATTTCAAAGGAAACAATCCCAAATAAATATGCTGGTTTATATTAAACCAGTTAAACTGGGCCTTTACCTCACACTGTGTAAAATTGTTTTAGTGGAATAAACACTTAAAACACTCTCTCTGAACCAAGTATTTTAGTGATAAGGGATTTGTCACTTTAGTTACAACACATGTTATTCAGAATTGAGCTACTATTTAACTTTTTTGATTTAACTAAATCACCCAGTGAAAATATTCAGGAGGAGAATAAATATATTTGATGAATATTATTTCTTGAAAGATATTCTTTCTTATTACCCTGTCTTCTTAGATATGTTTCAGCAAAATTTTTAAACGTTTTAAAAAAGATTTGTTTTTAATTGAAGGGTAATTGCTTTACAAAGTTGCATTGGTTTCTACTGTATAATAACATGAATCAGCCATGTATGTCTATGCGTGTATATATTATATAATATATGTGTGTGTGTGTGTGTGTGTGTGTGTGTGTGTGTGTGTGTGTGTGTTTTAGTAATTCAGTCATATCCGCCTCTTTGTGACCCCATGGACTGTAGCCCACCAGGCTCCTGTATCCATAGAATTCTCCAGACAAGAATGCTAGCATAGATTACCATTTCCTTCTCCAGGGTATCTTTCTGACCCAGGGATCAAACCCAGGTCTCCTGCATTGCAGTCAGATTCTTTATTATCTGAGTCACCAGGAGAGCCCCCCCCCCATATATATATGTATATACCAATCCCCTCCCTTTTGAACCTCCCTCCTACCCCTCTGTTTCACAGAGCACCAGGCTGAGCTCCCTGTGTTATACAGCAACTTCACACTAGTTATCTGTTTTACCCATGGTAATGTATATGTTTCAATGCTACTCTCTCAATTTGTCCCACCCTCTGCTTCCCTTGCTGTGTCCACAGATCTGTTCTGTGTGTCTGCATCTAGATTCCTGCCTTGCAAGTAGGTTCATCTGTACCATTTTTCTAGATTCCATACATACATGTTAATATTTAATATTTGGTTTTCTCTTTCCAACTTACTCCACTCTATATAACAGGCTCTAGGTTCATCTATCTCAGTTCAGCTCACTCAAATTTGCTCCATTTTATGGCCGAGTAATATTCCATTGTATATATGTTCCACAACTACTTTATCCATTCATCTGTCAATGGACATCTATGTTGCTTTCATGTCCTGGCTCTTGTAAATAGTGTTGCAGTGAACATTGGAGTACACGTGGCTTTTTAAATTACGATTTTCTCAGGGTATGTGCCTAGTAATGGGATTGCTGGATCATATGGTAGTTTTATTCCTATCTTGAATAATTACATATCCTATTATGATCTTGAAATCAGTTTAATAAATTCCACTAATGGCAGTACCCAGTTATAGGATATTTTCATTTATGCAAAGAAGAAATTAACCTAAAATTTTCTTCCAGTATCTGTGCTTTTGAATCTGGGAAAATCTGTATGAAAAATACTGGCAAAGATTTCCCTCAAGGTGCAGCTGAAGTTAGTTTCCATGTAACCACTCCAGCCAGAAATTCACAAAATTCTGAGATCATGTGAAACCATTGCTGTTAATGGAGAAATGTTTACACTGTAGGTAGCAGAAGCAGGCTTTGTTTTTTTTTGTTTTTTTTTTTTTGATGATATACTGTTCTGAACTTTATTTATGGCATTGTCAATAAGAACAGTAGTAAGTATTTCTTTGTGTTTTAGAATAAATTCAGTGCATAAAAGTGTATCTTTCTGAACATGCATTTTCCTATGAAATTGTATGTATTCATGAGTTTTATTTGCTTAGTCAACAGTTTAAAAGTTTTAAGAAGTAAAAGCTGTTTATCCTGTGTAAGAATTCTGAGGTATGATAGAAAAAGCTGTAGTTTTCATTGAGATTGACTTGTCAAAATATATCCTACTCCCAGATTATTAGTTTAAACCAAGCAGGGTAGTTATTTCTCCTACCAAATATTTGTTTAGAATATTATCGGTATAGAGGAAATGCAGTAATCCAAGCCTATGTGACATGAGAAGGGTCAGCTGGGGACGTCTGCCAAGTTTTCTTGTTCATTAGAAAGAGACGTAGAAAGAAATCATTGCCTCTTCTTTCTCTGGGTGTTGAGCCATGATAATGCTGCAACTGACCTGTGACCATCACTGAGAAGCTAGTGGCAGAGCTGAAAGATGAAGAGAACCTGCATGTTTAATGGCATCTTTGGATTGAATGGTGCCTGCATCCCAGGCTAACACCGTCAACATCTTGTAATGTGAGATAGTAAATTTCAGCTAATCTGAGTCTGCTTTTTCTGCCTGTAGTTGAAAACTGCCTAGCAAATAAAGAATAGATAATGAAACCTTAGGGATGAAACAGAATAGTCCCAGAGAAGAAAATGAAGCGGGAGCAAAGATAGAATGTTAAAGAGAGAAACAGCTCTATGCGAGTAGAGTGAAATGTCCAAAGGCTAATCCAAGAAAAGTACCGTATACAGTTAACTGAACAGTGTTCAGTGTTGACCATCATATGGTTGGTCTTTATAGCTTTTGCTCTCTGATGTGAGATGTTGAAGAGAGGTATCAATCAAATTAATTCCATGCAGTTTTATTTTATTAACAACTATGAGGATAGGTTAGAACCATGGATGTTACTTCTAATACTATGGATAATATGTTTGAAAAATTAATTGCACATAGAATAAATAAATCAACAGCTGTGAAGTTATTGGTTCCTGTTTCCATTTTTCTCATAATTATTATATTGCAGATGTATTTAAGATCAAATCATTATAAGGGTGAGATTAATCATTTGTTTTGTAATTTTGTGACTCTTCCACTGAGAATAAATTCATTCTCTTCTGGTGAGATTAAGCATTCTAAAGGATTCAAAAATGAAAGTGTCATCTCTGATTTTTATAGTTATTTTTCTCCTTAAAAATAAATTTCCAAAAAGGTTAACTATGTCTATTCCATTTTTGTCTTTCCTTTGTTAAATGATTATAACCATGGGAGACTTAAAAAATAAGTCACGCTCAGTTACTTGGGAGTTGGCCTGAATTACACTGAGAGAAGAGTTTGGAGAATTTTTGCTTGGCAGATAATAAATTAAATATTTTTATTAAATTTGATTTCATGGAGCACAGACTGACACTTTCACATTTATTTCTTTATTGGAATGAAGCATGTTTCATGAGAAGTTAAGAGGGAGAGAACAGAGAAGTTAAAATCCTGCCATTGTAACATCCATAGCTCAAGGAAGCAAAATAAACTTTTTGTAATCAAAACTAATAAATTACACCTTTAGATTTTTATTGCAAGTACATTTTAATTCACTCAAAGAGACAAATATTATAAGAATACTAATTGTTTATGATATTGATTGGAGGGTTAAGACTGAGAGAAGAAAGATGAAATAAGGAACTTGCTTGAGATGAGGATTTGAACTAGAATTTGGCAATGCAACGGAATGGAAGGAACCAGCCTGAGAGGTGACTTCACAAGTGAGCAGGAGGGAAGGAGGATGAGTTAAGTGAGAAACAGGAATCCAAACAAAAGACAATCCAATCTGGAAGGGAACCTTGTTTTGGTGGAAACCCTAGTTTACCCTCCAGACAGTCATGATGTAAAAACTGGGATGGCCAAGTCCAGGCTTTCAAGCCGCAGGTAGAATTCAGGGCTCAAGTCAGGTGCCTGCAGTGTGGGAGCTGTCTGAGCCCTGCTGACAGCTAAAGGATTTCAGTTCACCTCAAGAAACTTTGCCTGCACCAGTCCCGAGCATCAATCCTGGGCTGGCGATTGATTAGACACATGACAATTAACATGCTTCAATGCCCTTCTCCCATATCATCCCACCCTTACCCTCATCCACAAAGTCCACGAGTCTGTTCTATACATCTGCGTTCCTTTTGTTGTCTTGCATGTTGGGTTCTCGTTACCGTCTTTCTAAATTCCATATATATGTGTTAATATACGGTATTGTTGTTTTTGCTTCTGGCTTACTTCACTCTGGATAATGGGCTCCAGTTTCGTCCATCTGAGTAGAATTGCTTCAAATGAATTTTTTTTTAATGCTGAGTAATATTCCATTGTGTATATGTACCACAGCTTTCTTATCCATTCATTAGTTGATGGGCATCTAGGT